>JAODUO010002443.1:0-27929 GCA_025642075.2 Ridgeia piscesae
CAGTCACCTCTACTCACTCTTCTTCTCATGACATCTCCAGTCACCTCTACTCACACTCTTCTTCTCATGACATCTCCAGTCACCTCTACTCACTCTTCTTCTCATGACATCTCCATTCACCTCTACTCACACTCTTCTTCTCATGACATCTCCAGTCACCTCTACTCACTCTTCTTCTCATGACATCTCCAGTCACCTCTACTCACACTCTTCTTCTCATGACATCTCCAGTCACCTCTACTCACACTCTTCTTCTCATGACATCTCCATTCACCTCTACTCACACTCTTCTTCTCATGACATCTCCAGTCACCTCTACTCACTCTTCTTCTCATGACATCTCCAGTCACCTCTACTCACACTCTTCTTCTCATGACATCTCCAGTTCACCTCTACTCACACTCTTCTTCTCATGACATCTCCATTCACCTCTACTCACTCTTCTTCTAAGGTCTGCATGGTGTCGTCTGTCATTGAGTGATGTGCCACATATCCATCTCACCATCACAGTAATAACTCACAAGATACTCCGGTAATTATGGAAAATTAAAACAGCAGAACCTATTTGTGTCGCGTCAACCAATTGTCACTTGTGTTGAATCTGTACAAAAACACGTTTGACACATCTCATCGTTTTCTACGAAATTTTATTTTGTGAGTCAATAAACAACAAACACAATTTTTGTGTCACAATACAAGAAGTGTGTTGTTTGCATTAACCAACATAATTATCATTACAATACACACTTCGGCATAATAAAACAGTGCGTGCCAAAAAATGCAAAATGTGCATGCCACTTGAGTAATTAATATCACTTGAGTAATTTATATTTACCACTACGGCCACATATCTCACATGTTAGATCAACTGGTTAGATCAACTGTAGACATATAATGAACATGATGATTATGTAAGGAAATTGTATTCAGACCTTTCATATTCATAATTTATCTCATTAAATACAAGAACTATGCTGAAAGCCCCACAATGTGTCAGTGATACATATACAATGTATGTGGAATGTCATTTGTAGTCCGGCTACAAACTTCTGAAATGGCCCCAGTAAATACAACTAGATACATTATTAATAAAATCTTAAAAACAGTAATAAAAGTAATAGCAACATTTTTATCCTCCAGGTGGCGCTACTTACACATAGAAGACCATTTCCAATTGTTCGGAAATTACAATTGCTCTGATACAAATTTTGCTTCATATGTATAACGCTCCCAAAGAAACAGTGGACAGTTTATGTAGCCATGAGCCATTGCGGCTAATATATAACAATTGAATAACTTCCACCTTAGTCCTAACATTCATTATAAATTGATAAACATTTCACTAATAGTAACCCACAAGTAATTTTTGAAAAAACTCGTTATTTTTCTTCTGAATGCCAACAGATGAACCCTGGAAACTGTGGTGCCCGAAAGGTCAACTACCCACCAGGAAACGTCACCCGCAATTACCCACATGGGCTAACATGATTGTTGTTAGATATGCAGTAAACTAAATAAATGTCAACACCTACTCTACACCTACAGTTTCCACAGCCACCACAGTATCCATTCAACTGTACAATACAACATAATCACATCAATGGAAAAGCAAAATATGTACTTTAGCTACCGCTCACTCTTGTTTTCAAGAATACAAAAGCTTGCTCACAATGTCAAAGGTCAACAGAACATTGCAATAAATCTACATAATTTTATAACCAGATCCTCAACAAACTTGCACGATGTTTGTTTCCATTTTCTACAATCTCAAATTCCCAACAAGTAACTAACATTACACAGCTGGATCCCATGAGAAATTGAAATCAATAATTTAGTTAGTGTAGTTATTTGTGATAAAACTTGGTTCTATATCGCATAGTACTGCTCCAAACACAACATTTGACTCCCTATTGAACCTTTTCAATTGAACACCATTTTGACATCTTTAGGAAGCATTCAGCCATTCTGCATTTACAGCTGTACCATATTTATACTTATGAAAGTGTCTACAACTGTCAAACTCAAACTTGGAATCTTTCATATGGGACTACGATGCCTCAACCTTCTATTCTATGCGGTCTCCAACAAACTGAACTTCTTTGAGCACGGTGACCGCACAGGTAAAACATTTCACACAGGTAAAACATTTCACACAGGTAAAACATTTCACACAGGTAAAACATTTCACACAGGTAAAACATTTCACACATGGAAAATATTGTTAAGACCTGAAACGACTTACTTTTGAGTGTGTGATGGAAAATGCGTACAATTATCTATTAAACACTTTAAAAAAGTGTTATTTCTATTCATCTCACATATGTCCTGTTCACAGGAATAGCTCAACCCTAGAACAAAACATCTCAACAAAGATACTACAAAAATAATACATGTCCAACGGCAATCATCTCATATTAAAAAATACTCTGTGTAGTTGCTACTAAATTAGGGAGCTTATCAAATAAACCTCTGCATTTTTCATATCGCCTGCTCTGTTCAGAGGCAGAATGCTGCAGTATATAATGACACAATACACGTGTATTTGTAACGTCACACTGTACCGGTCAACTGTACTGGTCAACAAATATTTTCTCAGATCTGTTCCACATCTGCATTAACAACCCTAACCCAACCCTTTTTCTCAGACAGACCTTATGTGCACATTTCAACACCAGACAACGGTTCCAAATAATTCAGCAATGATAAACAAAGTTAGTGCCGCACGTGTAATGGCGATCAACACCGTTTCACAGATCTATAGTTGCATCCTGTTACAAAGGGACAAAACAGGACTTGGTCCAACATCATGAACACAACACATGCCTAGGAATGGAAAAAAATGAGCTGGTGAGGAACATTTTATCATTAAATCGAATTCGTTGTTAAATTGAAAGAGCATTACAACAATGCAAAAACCTGCCACTGTTTCACAGAGGACATTATTTCTGTGACACCGGTGAAAGTGCCCTTGCTGTGCATCCCAACATTAACATTTCAAATACACAAGATCACACTTAAAGTAAAACCTGACTCTATATAGCAACACAAAGTTTACAAGCTCATAAGAATATTTGTGAAACTGTCACGGGCATGTGCATCTGAAAGTTCTTCCGTCTAAGCCCTCGAGGAGGTCTTTCGACGTCAGTTAGAAGAGAAGTTATGTGACTTTGTCCACGGTGATGAGATTCCCCGACATGACGCCGCGTCATGGCGCGGGCTCTGGCTCAGATGTCGACACATCAGAAGTAGTGTGAGTGTGTCGCGTCTGTGACTTTGGTTTGCCCTTTGATGACTTGAGATGGTACCACGGCTTCTTCCGTCTGCCACTGTTTGGTGGGAGAGACACAACATCTTTGGAGGGATCCATCTTGATGGGAAGCTCCCTGCCTACCAGGGGTACTGGGACACCACCGACAGCTCCATCAGTCTCCGAGACAGCGTCGACCAGGACTCGAGAAGAGATGCCTGGGTCAGGGAGGGCGCTGCTAATTTGACAAGGAATGGCGTTGACGTCGTCAATCGTCAACTCCTCATAGGGCGGTGGCTGCTCCTGCTGCGTGCTGCACAAACAAACAATATTTAAATGATTTTCAAATCCAGTCATATGGTTTCTTGGTTCATGTTATTTAGTAAATTATGTATCTCTCAAAAACATATAAAAATAAATTAAAGAACACCTATCATGTCACCAGCCCCTATCAGCGAACACAAGTTGAACTCAGGCCACCGGTGTTCAACGAGGGATGTGAAAATCCTAGACCTTGAAGAGAACTGGCACAGGGGAAAAATATAAGAGGCCATCGACATACACAGGGGGAAGTCATCACTAAACAGAGACATTGGTCAGGAACTCGCGTCGGTCATGCTCCAGCTTGTGTCACATGATGTAGGTCATGTGATGACTGAGATGCAGCCGGAATAAATGGAGAAAAAAAAGGTTTCACTTAAATGATTGGTTATTCTTTTGTAAGTAGTGTTGGAAAGAAAGGAATTGGTGAATGTCGCAACGTTAAAATCCCACTTAAAGTTTTCACATGGCCTGTTTTAGACTCGTCCTTACTGGAACATAATGATAAAATTTGCTAATATTGAAATCTGACATTAAATACCTACCTTTATGGTTTAAAAAAAATTAACTACCTGATAGACGGGAGGTGATTTGACCTCAACACATAGGAGTAGATGCACTAACACTGCCCCAAAGGTAGGTAAGTAATCTAAATGTTAACATGTATAAAGCCAATATCCATAAAAACATGCAATCAGGCTATTCAATGTGCGTTATTAGAAATAGGCCAAGTGGCCATGAAGTCCTGTGGACTATATAATGAGCTGGTAATTATGAATGAAATGCAGTTTGGTGAACTACAGTCACTGCCTGGTTTCTTCACCATAATCACCTAACTGGCTCTACTCTTTCTCTGGCTGTTACTGAGATGACCAGAAACACAGCCCTACACCGCACTGCACCACATTACACCACATAACTAAATATCACTTTACTGCATTCTGATCACTTGGCCGACTGAGTGGATTGGAAGAAAATAGATTGGAAGAAAATAACTCCATCTTGACTAAACAGCAGTAATGACCAGTCCTGTCACTGCATCCACACAATGTGGCTGTGTTTCTGGTAATCTTATACGGATAACCAGATAAATTATCTTTAAAATGATGTGACTGGTGTCTACTGGTTACAGATATAATGGTCACTTGTAAGTTAAAATTGACAAACACAGAAAATAAATATTCTAGACAACTAGAGAGTGAAAAGTCATAATGTGGTGTGCCGTTTTCACACAATTTGTCACTCTATGCCTGCCTGTACCTGAGCAACTACCTACCCCCGAACACTGGTGATGTGTACTGGCTTGAGAGAATGTTGCAGACGTTCCCAGAACCACTGAATGTATTCGACCTTGGTGAAGTCCAAAGGTGCAATGTAACGCAGCATGTCCGGAATCTGACAGGGCGTGTACAGGATGGGCACTAGGATACCCTTGAGGGTGCCTACGACAAGAATGTAATTATAAACATTATAATATACACTGTTTATATTATCTATGTTATTTTTTTATTTTTTTTATTGATATTGTAAATATTAAAACTAAAATTATTATGTAAGTGAATATATTTTGCCAGCAAGTCATTGCCATCAGTGCAGAGGAAGGATCCTTGATGCATTTATTTTTATAATTCACCTCACAGTTACTTTGTGTGTAAACATTTTAACTATGGATGGTACAAGATATCTAATCTGTCACTAACTGACCTGTGGTAGACTATATACCTTCGAAAACTAATGCAAAAGCAATGCAAAAAACTCTTCCTCAATACACGAAACAGACTTGAAACATGTTTTCTTTTTCTTTGCACAAGTTATTGGTTTAACATTAACCTAGCAGATGAGCTTGGAACAATGTCACACAAACTAATGCATCTAATATTGTTGTGTATACTCCTATTAAAAAAGGATCGTTTTAATGTAGTAATTGCAATAAAGAAAAAAAAAATTCCACATAGCTGAAACAATCGACTTCAGGACTTCATGTTGATTTTGTTGCTATAGACATGCACTACGAGGCTGTAAAAGAGCACTCACTTGGGCAGAGAGAGAAGGCAAAGTTGGTCGCAAACGTGCACATTGAGCTGCGTTTGAATGCTGGACTCATCACCACAATCACCTTAGAGCACCTGGACACAACAACACAAGGTCAATATCTTCTGGACTATAAATGTAACCCTGGGCTGGTGCAAATAAGGCCGACTTCAATTGAGCTATGCGAGTAACTTGCTCACGTGACCCTTCTTGACATAGATAAACAAGGTGAATCTTCAAGGCAATCGCGGTTTGGGGAGAATTCACTCGAGTAACTACGTCATTAGCATTTAGCAGCGACAGCCAATAGGGAATGTAGGCCCCTACTGCACAAGAAGTTAATTAAACATTACATGACACAATAATTTAAATATGCATTAAAGTCACCACATTCTATGAATTATAATTTAAGACCAAGAAGACGATAATCACAATTTACAAATTGAACAACTTATTACTTTATTTTATTTATCTACATAAGGGGTTTATGTCCGTGATCATGATCATCGCTGTTCAGTTGGATTACTCACGTAAACCAGATACCACGTTAGGGTTACGCGAGTAACTCGAGTAGGCCAATCGAAGTCGGCCTAAGTGACTAAGTCTCTCTCTTTTAAAACAATCACTGAATCTCTCAATTTTGAGGAATGTTTGTGAAAATATGCAGTAGAGGAAAACGTCAGATAGATATTTACAAAATATCACAATTGTCATTGCGATGATTTCAAGCTACCTAACTCATCAATCGAGAGAGTGTTTTAGGTAACTTGCAACAGTTGTTGAAAACATACGAAGCACGTCAGCTAACGTTTTCAATTTATGCAATGTTTGTTACACGTAAGGTACAAGTACTTTGTGAAACCGTTTTTTTCCACGCCTGTGTGTAAGATTCAGAAAACGGACAGTTAGTGTTAGTGTTAATAACAATAGAATCTAGTACATTTACACACCTCCTTCTAATCATGGCAGCAGTGGCCTGAAACTGGGCCGCCCCGGCCAACATGTCCCGGTTTGCTATGCACAGACGCACACCAAAATTATCCTCCAGTTGCGTCATCATTTCTCTGACGAATGGGAAATCTTCATCTGCATAGATGACATATGCATCATACATGTTCGCTGTCCCCGTCTGACCTGAAAAAACAAACACGTATTCCAGAATGTATGGATCAAGAAACAGCCAAATACTTCACCATTTAAAGTCGGCATGCTCCCGAGAGTAACTTAAGTCATGTTACACTGTGCTGTTATTGAAACGTTTTTTATGCCTGAAGTCAGTTGAAGTGCAGTTTTAAATATTACTTTTTTAAATAAAATATGCTACAAATTTAGTTTACACTCTGACTAAATATAATATGGTGTTGTCAATGGGTACATACATTTTTGTGAATATTTGAAAATTAGTTTCCAAATTCAGCTGATATTACTTAATCGTGTAAAGCGCAAGATGTCCACTAAACATGTCCCATGTCAATGATGCCATTGGAGCCTTCCCTACTTTAGTTAGCTGTCCTGCTAAGTGTGGCGTTGTAAACAGGTGCAGAGTTTTATGAAGGATAAACTGTTGCCAGACACAATTTGTTTAGTGTACACATGGATGTTATCTCATACACATGGATGTTATCTCATACACATGGATGTTATCTCATACACATGGGTGTTATCTCATACACATGGGTGTTATCTCATACACATGGGTGTTATCTCATACACATGGGTGTTATCTCATACACATGGATGTTATCTCATACACATGGATGTTATCTCATACACATGGGTGTTATCTCATACACATGGATGTTATCTCATACACATGGATGTTATCTCATACACATGGATGTTATCTCATACACATGGGTGTTATCTCATACACATGGATGTTATCTCATACACATGGATGTTATCTCATACACATGGATGTTATCTCATACACATGGATGTTATCTCATACACATGGATGTTATCTCATACACATGGATGTTATCTCATACACATGGATGTTATCTCATACACATGGATGTTATCTCATACACATGGATGTTATCTCATACACATGGATGTTATCTCATACACATGGATGTTATCTCATACACATGGATGTTATCTCATACACATGGATGTTATCTCATACACATGGATGCTATCTCATACACATGGATGCTATCTCATACACATGGATGCTATCTCATACACATGGATGCTATCTCATACACATGGATGTTATCTCATACACATGGATGTTATCTCATACACATGGATGTTATCTCATACACATGGATGTTATCTCATACACATGGATGTTATCTCATACACATGGATGTTATCTCATACACATGGATGTTATCTCATACACATGGATGTATCTCATACACATGGATGTATCTCATACACATGGATGTTATCTCATACACATGGATGTTATCTCATACACATGGATGTTATCTCATACACATGGATGCTATCTCATACACATGGATGTTATCTCATACACATGGATGTTATCTCATACACATGGATGTTATCTCATACACATGGATGTTATCTCATACACATGGATGTTATCTCATACACATGGATGTTATCTCATACACATGGATGTTATCTCATACACATGGATGTTATCTCATACACATGGATGTTATCTCATACACATGGATGTTATCTCATACACATGGATGTTATCTCATACACATACGAGTTGATGTGTGTGTTAGAACTTGAAATAAACTACAAACTTTAAATACAAACACTGTGATGTTAAAACTCAGGTCTCAGGTGGTTTCCTGCAAACTGTCCAAACTTGTTAAGACTTTTTTGCTCCTTCATATATTTATGACCCACTCAGTGATATTACTACCTGTCCACTCTGTGTTCTGCCTGTCCAAATGACGGGTTTTCTGCATAAAGCTATGGTCAGATGGTGGGAGTGGTGGACTAATGTCTGCAAGAACTGAGGGTTAAACCCAAGTGCTGACCAGGTAATGGTTTGGTCACTATGTTGAACTTAGGACAACTTTATTCACCCTACCAGAAGAGACACTAAAAGCAACTGGACCCGTCCGTCACGTGTCTATGCCAGTTGATGTAAAAGCCCCCACATGGGGAAATCGAAAAACCTGTCGTGGAATCTCTGAGCTGTGGTTACAATAATAGTCAACTGCTTGACCAGTAGCAGCTGACCACTGGTCATTAATTGAAGTAGCATTGTTACTGTTATATTTTGATGTGACTCTGAGTTTGATCATGCATTTCTAAATAAAAACACCCGGACTAACTTACAATCCAGAGTCGTCAGAGCCAGGTCTTCCTCATCTTCATCGATGTCACCAGGCTGGCCACCAGAGGACACTACAAACACACACACACAAATCATGCACGGCGATAAGACTCAGATTAGCATGAACTTGCCCGACACCCTCAAAACATGTGTCGGGCCATCGGGCCAGCGCTAATGTCGACCCCTGCACCTCGCCCATCTCACCCTTCCACCTCGCCCATCTCACCCTACCACCTCACTCCAGCTCACCCTACCACCTCGCCCAGCTCACCCTACCACCTCGCCCAGCTCACCCTACCACCTCACCCTACCACCTCGCTCAGCTCACCCTACCACCTCGCCCAGCTCACCTTACCACCTCGCCCATCTCACCCTACCACCTCACCCTACCACCTCGCCCAGCTCACCTTACCACCTCGCCCATCTCACCCTACCACCTCGCCCAGCTCACCTTACCACCTCGCCCATCTCACCCTACCACCTCACCCTACCACCTCGCCCAGCTCACCTTACCACCTCGCCCAGCTCACCCTACCACCTCAGCCCACTCACCCTACCACCTCGCCCAGCTCACCCTACCACCTCGCCCATCTCACCCTACCACCTCCCATCACCCTACCACCTGCCCATCTCACCCTACCACCTCGCCCATCTCACCCTACCACCTCGCCCATCTCACCCTACCACCTCGCCCATCTCACCCTACCACCTCGCCCATCTCACCCTACCACCTCGCTCAGCTCACCCTACCACCTCGCCCATCTCACCTACCACCTCGCCCATCTCACCCTACCACCTCGCCCACTCCCTACCACCTCGCCCAGCTCACCCTACCACCTCGCCCATCTCACCCTACCACCTCGCCCAGCTCACCCTACCACCTCGCCCATCTCACCCTACCACCTTGCTCAGCTCACCCTACCACCTCGCCCAGCTCACCTTACCACCTCGCTCATCTCACCCTACCACCTTGCCCATCTCACCCTACCACCTCGCCCATCTCACCCTACCACCTCGCCCAGCTCACCTTACCACCTCTCCCATCTCACCCTACCACCTTGCCCATCTCACATTACCACCTCGCCCATCTCACCCTACCACCTTGCCCATCTCGCCCTACCACCTCGCCCAGCTCACCTTACCACCTTGCCCAGCTCGCCCTACCACCTCGCCCAGCTCACCTTACCACCTCGCCCAGCTCACCTTACCACCTCGCCCAGCTGGGCCTACCACTTCGCCCAGCTCACCTTACCACCTCGCCCAGCTCACCCTACCACCTCGCCCAGCTCGCCCTACCACCTCGCCCAGCTCACCCCAGCTTGTGGCAGTACTGACTACTGACACAGTCTACAGCAACATATGTGAGGAATGTGGCAATGAACTGTACCTTCTGGGACTTGCACAGACATCTGCTCCAGCGGCCTCTGTGTCGGCTCTTGTTGCTGTCTTGACACAAAGGATTCAACATCCTTACCTGGAAACAGAAATGTTTCTAGACTCACAACAAATAAGTGGGCTGTGGTACTGCTTTTGAAACTATATATTATTATACTGTCATGTGATTATATATATATATATATATATATATATATATATATATATATATATATATACATACACATACATACATCTACATACACATACGGGGGTAATACTTTATTTTAAGATGATCATCTGCACCGTAGTGCCATTAGGACTAAATATCTGGCTACATAGCACAGCACATTTCGTGATAGTGTGGCTGGGCAACCATTTCAATATTTGTGAGTAGTTTATTCACCAGAGGCCAGCACCTCTGCATGACTCAAAACTGGTGACATCATGTCATTCTGCCACAAAATCAAGTCACGTGATATAAGTGCCTGAAAGGTTTCAATGGCAAAAATATCATGTCACTTGAAACAACACTCAGATAACGGGGGGAAGGAGGAGGGATTTGGGCCTGGGAGAGTCACACATACGTATACTGTATTGTTTAGAAGGCTATCTTTGTGTGGCTGTATGTGCAGTAAGACAGCATACTGTTTATATATATACATATATATATATATAGCTAAGAACACAATGTCATTTCTAGAAAAGTAGAAATTCTAACAAACAATCGATTCACAATGGGACCAGGGTTGGCACTTTTTTCCCACCCTGGTAAATACCAGGCGGTAATTACCGTCCTGGAAAAAACCCAAATAGTGGTAAATACCAGACTATCTGGGAAAAACTCTTTAAAGGGATTAAATTTGAACCATTTTTGCAATACAAGTTACTGTACCATCACCAAAATGATACATGTGTAATTATACATCAGTACTGGTTGTTTTCAAACAATCATAATTGTAGTAAGACTGAAAATAACAATACTACCACTAAATATTACATTCCAAGATATATTAAATGGCAGTGTTACAGGTTCATCTGTACGTGTTGCCTATTTACTATGCGATTTCAAAGAAACAAAATACTTCAGGTATATACTAATAAATACAATATTAATATTTTGTTACTAAAACACTGGAAAAACAACGTAAGGCATAAACTGTATTTATCATCAAACTTTATTATATTAATGCCCACAGAGGAGTTTATTAATTATCAGTCTGTTCTAGTGCTAGTGTTCCTGTATCAGTCTCATGAGGGATCTGCTGGTTCTATCCACACTACCAATCAAGCTCTGTGCTGCCACGAAGTGAACATTAGCACGAAACAAGTTTTGCTGTTGTTGCACATCCTAGCTGGTTTTGCAGCTTTGTTTGCAGCATGACAAAGTTCGAGAATATTCTCTCTATTGACGCAGAACTTGCAGGCAGAATGAGTAGTTTCATCGCAAGTCTGCATAATTGGTATGGGTATTTACCTGTTTAATCAAACATTTGCTCAGATGCGTCCTCAATATGTCAGCCTTGGCACTCACAAGTGCCTGACATTGTATGCGTTGGTTTTTTTTTATCTTGCCGTCTTCTTCTTCAATTTTGCGACAAAATTGCCACACATAGTCATACGGTCTACCTTCTCTTCTACTCATGATGCCTACTGACCAATTACCACTGCTTCATGTTCAGTAACAAAATGTCTGACAGAAAGTGCCAGTCTAATCTAGTCTACTGATTCTGGGATACATCCCAGCAGAGGATCCCAGCAGATTACAAGTTCAAATATTAAGCTGGAGCTGATTTGGACAAAGACAATGACTACAGATCTGTCTGTATTTTTCCCTAAGTCTGAATGTCAAAACATGGTAACTAATGTTTGCTGAGTGGGTACAGTAGAGCCTGCCAATGTCCAGAGCCCAACATTTCTTTTGTTCCTTAAACAGATTACCAACTGACACCTGAGAGTACTAGACTTTAGTCTAGTACTTGGCATTGTCCTGTGTGAGAATGACACTGACATTTGTTACTAAATGATCAATTTTCTTTTGAATATCTTGTTGACTTCATGTTTTAAACAAATACAAGGATATACCTGAACTAGTAACTGGTGAACTTGTTAGCTTTATATGAATATTAACTAAATTCTAAATGGACAGTAACTAGCCAGTGGTAATATAAATCATTGAATTATTCCCACATATTTACCTGTAAATACCACTTTTACCGGTAAATTCTGGTAATTACCAGGTTATTCCCACTGCCCTGTCTAAAACAAGTTTTTCCCGGAAATGTGCCAACCCTGCAATGGGTCATAAACCCAACAAGTGTTAGTTAACTTGGGAAGAATAGAAACCCATGATTTCAGTCATTCTATGAAAATGCCATACAAGTCTGTACAAGTAATGTGTGTGTATTAAACAAGGTTATCATTGTAAACATAATACTCGTCAGAGGAACTAAAAATGGTTATACCGCACTTATACGGTACACAATTAGATGCATTGACTGACTGAGCTTTAAAATAGCTACCCCTTAAATTTCATTCAGTCATGAGTCACGAGTCATGACTCATAATAATCATGACCCACTTCCTGTTTCCACCAGCCATGGCAGTGCACCATGACTACAGACAACTACAAGCTTTGTTTACTAACAGGGAAGTTGTTCACGGGTCTTTCCCTAGTAAATATTGTGAATGGAATACAGCTACCATTGTGAGATCACTTTCCATGTCAGTCAACTGCCCAGTCAAATGAGTCAACAATATCTGATACAGTCTGTAATGTGCCAGCCATACCGTGTGCCATGAGCACCATGCATGACACTGACACCATGTACGACACTGACACCATGTACGACACTGACACCATGTACCATGTACCATGCATGACACTGACACCATGTACCATGCATGACACTGACACCATGTACCATGCATGACACTGACACCATGTACCATGCATGACACTGACACCATGTACCATGCATGACACTGACACCATGTACCATGCATGACACTGACACCATGTACCATGTATGACACTGACACCATATATGGCACTGACACCATGTACCATGTATGACACAAACACCATGTACCAAATGCTAAATCAGACATTTTATATTGTATATGCTTAGGGGTCATTCATAATTGTCAACATTTTCAGACGCATAGTGATACAAGAGCAAGCTGTTTCTTGACCCACTTCCCCTCCCTAAATACACTAAAAATGTTGACTAACACATATCAACAATAGCAAGTAGAACAACAGTTTTAAAGCAGACAACCCTTTCCCCAACTCCCAATTTTGTACGCTTTGGAAAATGTTGACAATTACGAATGACCCTATTACTATAATACTATTAGAAGTGCTTATGTAATTCTAAAAGCAATTTAGTACCTGCTTAAAGCACTTCTGACTTATGCACAAAAACATGTATTCAATTTTGCAAATATAACGTGTGTTTAAGAAGTCACTGTTGAATGTTTGGGAATTCTTCAAAATATGTTTCCATGTATACTGTAGTCAGTGTAGTGTGAAGGAACAAGTGCTGTACACTTATCACCTCTAAACATTTTACTATGCAGGCATGCATACAAATAAACATGCACAATTTCATTGCATGATCTAGATTTCATATGTATATAAGATATTAATTCAGCAACCAAAGATGTCATTATATTTATGACTGTACTAAAATATGAAACTTCAAACACACAATACACAAAATATAGCTATCGATGATTTACATATTGTGCATCACCTGTGCTGTATCCTGGAGCTTTAGTGGTACGTCATGATAACAACAGAAACAATCAAAAACTTACGAAGAGTCTGTTGGAATACGGCATCCTCGAGAATGTCGTAGCGTTCAAGGTCTTGCAGAGATTGCAGAAGGGTAGCGACATCACCTCCTTTCATTGTGTAATCACGAAGCAGCATCTTGGTTTTCCCACCATTTCCAGCCACGTCAAAGTTCTCAATTTCGTCATAGTTGTAACCAAGCAGCTCAGCCAGACCCATCCAGTTCTTCAACAAGTGCGTGGGTGTCGAAGAAACTTGATCTCTATCCAGCTTTTGCGCGAGTAAGTTGCGGATTGACATGTTAAGAGTCCGCGCAGGAATATTTTCATATTCGTTGAAGTTTACAACAGACGACATCTTGTGTCTTCTCTCAGTGTCACTAATGCCAATCAATGTTTGGTGACACTTACTGGTGTCGCAAGAGTGTAACAGATGTTTGTCAGTGACACTAGTGTTGCTAATGTCAGGTGACTAACAGCCACCCAGTGGTGTCAAAACAATATGATGACTGATTAATCGTGTTGCCGATTTGTAGTGGACTTCATCAGAGTAACTGAAAACAAAAAACTCCACGTAAATATTCTGTAGTATCGATCAGATAGAAGAAAGTACTCACCGATGACAATAATTCAATGTAGTACTAGTTAGTAAAGTACCTTTCTATGTTATAACTTTATATGCAACTTTAGCTACTAATTTGTAGTAATGACAATTAAAAACCTTGAATTAACTGATACAGGTACAGTGTATGTGACAAGAGTCAGAGTCATCCAAACAGCAACAGGTAGAAAACTGACTTCCTTTATGTCTCTGGACTTCCTTGTCCAGTTGCAGTTTGTTTTGCTTTCATTTTGAATGGTTATTAATTTTGTTAAATGTTGCTCGTAAAATTAAACATTGACTCAGGCCCTATAGTTTGTATGCTTATATATATCTCACCTTAAGTTGTGTTCTTTAAAGAAATAACTGCGGATGGCAAACACTGTCAACTTATAAACGTTTATCAAAATGTTGAGTTGCATTGGAAAACAAATTGAGTTTATTAAGAATGAAGTCACCACGTCACGACATAATGTATAAAAACAGAATTGACATAATTATATTTATTATTGCTGCTGTATGTGGCTTGGTTTTGATATGCCCCCAATATATGAAGTCCTGTGTGAAAGAGTGATGTGCAAAATAGTACCCATTACTCAGTCTATCACGGTCTCAGTCGAAACTAGTGACGCACGAACAGTCATACTAACTCAAACTTAGTTCTCAAAGTGAAAGTCAACCGTAAAGCTAAAGTAAACAAGTCAAAGACGGTCAAAACCCACCCACTGGCACTGCACAGCCCGTACCGTAGACATAGTCTAGACATAGCATAGCCATAGCAAAGTTGTACCGCTACATCTACCCCAGTCTCCACCACTAGCACGAAGTCGTCATAATTGACGGTAGTGGAATACTGGAAAAAGAAGCAATGCCATTGACATTGCGTCCATGATTGGTCAGGAACGTCACTTGTTCAACTCAACCCAAGTCCGAAGACATATACAAAAAGACCACAGAAACAAACTCACTCACGTTGTCGAGGTGCCATTTACTCAGTAGGCCTCTTTACTTAGCCATTGCTAAACACACTTCCAGACATTTAAGGTTGTGACGACAACACGTCATACTAGTATCGTAAGTTATCTATTATTTTTGACGCATACGGAACTTCGACTTACAACTTCTTCCGGGTATCGATCATGGACGTTCTCTGGCGGACAAAAATTATATTAAATTCGCCCTCTGTCGGACAGTTCTGAGTATATGAAAAAGCGCCACCTGTTGATCAGTGACAAAAGCTCTTCGTGTCCACTTTGTTCGATCTTGGAATCTGGACTACGTCAAACTTCATTTATACAACGCCATGGTGGAAACAAAAGAAGGTAGCAAAAGTGAAACAGACGAGGTAATTGCTAGGACATTAATGTTTTTAGTAAATATTAGAATCACGACCAGTCAGCCGTCTGGGGGCGTGACTGGAAGCGAAGTCGAAGACATCAACATTGGCTCAGACATTGCCCAGAAAAAGCGAAATAGACAGTTCACGAATTGTCAACTCGGACTACTGTTTCGAAAACGAACCTGTGTCAGTTTTGTTCGTCATATTTGACGTACATCTTTGCAGTTATTTACAAAGTACCTATCTAAGCGCTAACTTAGATAACTAACACACTCGTTGTAACTGTCAAAACTGTCAACGCCGTCAAATAAAAATCACCAGTATCAGTAGCCGAAGAGCTTACTTAACTTAATAACCACTCTTAACTTAAGTCCAGTCAGACCACTCTAAATGTAATGCTAGTCTACTAATAAAAGTCAAGCTAAAGCCTAGGCTAAATCAACAAATCTGCCTATGGTTGGAAACAGCAGCATAGGTTTCGAATCCAGGTTCTTTTAGTCGAGAGTTTGAGACAGCTATAATGACTATGACTATGTCACTGCACTAAAGTCTAAACTAATAAAAGGACTACCCAGGTGAATGAATGAAATGTATTTACCAAAACCAGTAATTCATGTTTTAGGTGATTATTATTATTACATGCAACAGCTAAGTCAGGAGACTAGCATTATGGGATTACAATGCCACAAGAGCCACATTGAATAATAATTAAAAAAATACTCAATACAAATAGTAGGTATACAATATAAACCATGACTATATGTTATAGAAATTATTATAATCAAAAGCATAGTTACAGTGTAATATTTATATTGAAACGACTCTGACATATATGCATACAGTGCAACATTATTGTACATAGATCTGATTAACGCCTCTTCAGTCTGACTTCACAACTTTGACTCTTGCCTTGACTTAAAGTGAGTTGAATGACTGGCATTGCATTGGATAGTTTGTATCTTTTAGTTTCTATAGTACATTTTCATGACCGTGTCACAATACGCTGTTTTGTATGACCATGTACATGATGAACATCAAATTGGGAAATAAATGGGTACCTTTCCAAAAAAGAAACAAGTCCAGACTGGTAGCAATTCTAGTAATATCAACATTTCTACAGTAAGTGAGTGTACACTTGAATGCACAACGTGCAGACATAAAGCTTGTACATGCACACGCACACGCACACACACACACACACACACACACACACACACACACACACACACACACACACACAATTCAAACATTGATCAACACCCACCTAAAGGTCCTGTACCCGTGCTACAAAGGTGTAATAAAGGGGAAAACATTACTCTCGCAATCAAAACCTACTGACAGTACAAACAAATTAATTTTTTTGGACATTATCTGTGAATCTGGTCAAATGAACAAATTGTTAATGTAAACAGTGGTTTTCTGCCACCTGTAAGTGCATCCTACAGATAACAAAACCACTTTACTGCGCGGTTCACATGACATTCTTGAAATTTTGAACGCACAGATCGGGTCAAATGTCAGTGCGTGAATTCCTATCAGGCCACTTACTGATATAATGTGTATCTAAGGATTGCAGTCAAGTAATCATGTCCACATACATGCTGATTGGCTGCAGATGTTTGATAAATATTTCTGTGGAGCCCTATAATCTTTCTCATGCTTGACCACGATCTGGATCAAAAATGTATGTCTTTGCAAAAATAATAATTAGTTATGTCTAGATGAGACTGTATAAAGACCCCTGTATCTAAATACAAATGATCCCATTTTTAATTACTGGTGTAGTGCATAATTTGCTTGCAATTAAAATAAATTACTGTGGGTAATATCAATACTTTTGATTAGATATTTTGTTTAAAAATTTCCTTTGTTTTGAAAATGGCTTTTATTTTTAAAACTACTTTTATTTTAAAATTACTTTCTAATATAGGTGTTTCCATGGTAACTGTTGTACAGACACATCCAAGAGAAATGTATAATATGTGCATTAATTAGCTATGCTTACTTAATGCTGCCTTTTTGCAGCCAGGAACGTTCTGTCCACAGTCACTCATGAAACTGACCGTCCAAAATCCTGTCACCCGCACAACAGATACAGGGAGGTACACGACATATGAAATCACTTTGGAGGTTTGTGCAATAAGTTGTTCCCAGTCATTGAGTTTGTAGCAATAAAACTGTTGCTATCACTCTATTGCCAAAGTATGTACTTTCATTGACCCGAGATCTAACTTTGCATATTTTGCAAGTGAATTATATTGTTTATATTACTACTGTAGTGTGAAATTTTAAGCTATTATAACATGTTTTCATATATATAATAGTATTTGCATGTATCAAAATTATATTATGTGTAGCCTTATTTGCATCAGAATTATGTGTGTGATTTTCACCAATCATATGTGATACATACATACATACGCACGCATGCACTCAGTCTAACACGCATGCACTCAATGCACGCATGCACTCACATACTCATACACACTTCCTTTTTGGTCTTCAGGCTAGATGCCTATATATTGCTCTTGTGCAGAGTTATGATAGACCTATTGTTTGCATTGTGTGGTCATGTTGACAGAACTTTGAATACTTTGAAAGTTATCGTAAATAGTAAAACTACCTGGCTAGGTAAATCCTTACATTCACCAAAAATATTACACATGAATAGTGTAAATTAACGATATTGTTTGGAGCCTTGCATGTGTTTATCTTGCTCGCAGTTACTGTCTGCGTGTTTTGTCAGGACCTGTATACTACCACTACACTGTACGTGGCACAGTGCGCAAACACTGTGTGACCTTAAAACAAGATTTAACAAGATTGCCACCTAGAGAATCAACTCTAAATGGCAGGTGGACTAGAAAGCTTTAACGAGAGTCCAGCTTATTTATCTAAGTGTACCCTGCCCTTCTTAGGTATATGTCGATTTTATTTTTAAATATATTAACACTACCACAACTGTAGCACCGACACAATCAGCTGATAAACTGTTCCATTCATCTACTGTTCTTTGTGAAAATGAGAATGTTCTAATATCTAGTCTACACTGCTTCTTTGCTAATGTAACTCCATGTCCTCTAGTCCTTCTCTCTTCCTTAACTGAGAAACAGATATTCCTGTCAATATTTTCATACCCATTCAGTATTTTAAATACTTCTATCTGTCTCCTCTCAATCTCCTGGTTTCTAGTGTTGTTAAACGACATTCTTTTAGACACATTTCATAACTAATATTCCTGAGTTTTGGTTCATTTTGGTTGCTCTCCTGACTCCTGTGTACATATAATCCAAGTTGTGACTGTCATGTGACACAGACGAGACATATCGCCTTCACCCTGGTTAAGTCGTGTGTACGACGGAGATACTCGGACCTCGTGTGGCTGCGCTCCACACTCACACACTACTACCCGGACAGGTGAGACGTGTCCCTGTTCCACTGTCCCAGGCAGTTGGCAAAGCTAAAGGATGTAATTACTGTATTTATGCTATTATGCGAACAGTGCTTAAGAACATTTTGTAACTAGATGTGTCTTTGAGAACAACAAAATACTGGGGGTTCTGTAAATGCCGGAATAAACGCCCGAATGGGTGGAATGAGGCTGGAACAGGTTGGAACGGATTAAAAACATATCTATGTGCTTTGAACATATGAAATTTACACTTTGTCTATTGCTGAATAGTAATGTAATTTAACCCATCTGTTAGTATGACAAGGAAATATATAGAATAGATTTATGATCGATGGAACAACGATGGAAGGTCACTGGCACTAAGTCGGGCGCTTTGTTATGGCCATTTCGTGTGTTGAACATACCCCGTTCCATCGTCATTCCGTCGCTGATAAATATTATACTATATTATATGTATTATGTCTCCTTACTAACAACTGAGTTAGTCTAAGCCATTATTCAATGATACACAAAGTATAAACTTCACTCGAAGCACAAAGATATGTTTAAGTCAATTCCAACTCGTTCCACCCATACCGACACTTGTTCCAGCAAGGACAGAGACCCACAATACTGGCCACTGTTCCCTCCAATGTCATCCACCAGGTGGAGACACACAATTTGCCATTTCCATTATAAACAAACATGGCGCTTGTGACATCGCGTAAAATGGAAGTCGTTCAGTGGGATGACACATGTCAATGTAAATTTACTGTGAATTATAATAATAATAATATTTTAATTTCACTCTGGACAATCATAGAGATTGAAATGGGTACATAAAACATGAAAAGAACATTTGTTAAAAATAGATTGAAATAATATAAGATATTAGCATAAATATTAATTATAATGTAGACAATATACAGTATGTATCTATAAAACTAATTTAAATAATTAAAGACATTAAAACATATTTTCTGTGATTATTTGAGTAAACGTATTAAAAAATAATAAATAGTTTAAAACATTAAAATAAATAGATCTAAAAAATAATTTAATCTTACGCTTATCCATATCAATATGCACGTAAGTTTGTTAAGATTCACTGTGAGTTCTTTTGATTGAACATACACCAGTTAATGAAACAGTTCTTGGTCCTGTTGGTTTTTACTCTGGGTAAAGAATATCGAGTACGACATCGTGTATTATGTGTTGTAGTCCTTGGTTTTGGTAGTAGTTTATTCAGTTTGTGCTGCTGTTCGATTTGTGTGAAGAAATGTTAAATTATTTATTTTGATGGTGATGTGGTCCAAAGAGTGCAGAGGTCGCAGCTGCTAGTGAAACTTTCTCATGATGTCACTGGTTCAGTAATTGACAGAGAAGTAATTGAAATAATTGATGGATATGACGTGATATGTCACTGCGGCCTATTGCGTCAGTACCAGCCTTTCTCTAGCCTGGGCACATCTTTTTCAAAAACTCCTCTTAATATCGGCCAATAAAATTGCCCATAAAGATTGTGGTCGGCCACAAGTTGCTCGTGTAACAATGACTGGGATGGAGAAAGAAATACTTGAATGCACCAAATCATTCAGCTGCTCTTGTGATTGGGGGGACACTGACTGTGCTGGAATTCCCCAAAATCCAGTGAGTGAGAAAGTGAACGAGTCAGTGAGTGAGTTATCATAAGTTGTCACATGTGTGATAACTTGCGACTATTAACCTGTGTACATATTTGTACCTGACACCGTATGAACTTATAAAAACAATAAACCTCAGGATTTTTTTGAAATGTTGTGACCCGTCATCTGTGTAACTAACCTGTCAAGTTTTCGCCTTGTAGGATCCTGCCCGACATACCGCCAAAGAAGTTCTTCTCCGCACGATTTAGTGAAGATGTCATTGAAACCAGACGGTCAGGGTATGAAGCATTTCTGCAAAGGTATTTGTTGTTCTGTGAACATATTTGTTTAATTTGTTTACTGCATTTATATTCTGTATTAGGTTTACTTTAGCATTGTGTAGTAGAAAGGCCACTAATGTATGTTGTCTTAAAAAGGTAGGCTCCAAATGTGAATATAATTAGCAGCAAACAATTATCATTATTAAACATATCCCATGACGGATTACTATAGAAATACATGTAATATATCAATATATATATATATATATATATATATTTATATATATATATATATATATATATATTATATATGTATATATGTATATACACCCCAGATTGTGTAATGCATTACCCAACTTGAAGCAACAGGGTTTCAGAATTCCTACTACTGGATACCAGTATATGTTGAAAGCAGTGGTCAGTTGTAACATACAGTACATAGCTGTGAAATCACTTGGTGATTTACCATAGTGGTGCCTTTCACAAAGATGTCTGTTTTTAGTCCTTTGGCTTCTCAATATCTCGTTACTTTCAATATCTCAGAAACTATTGAGGATCTGTTTTTTATCATTTGCCCGAAATATTTAAATGATTGGATTTTTCTGAAGGCCCCAAAACTACTAAAAACTTCAAAACTCTCAAGTACGTTTTTCTCTAACTTAGCACAGGCATATCTTAGAATGCATTTGTATTTGATAGAATGTTTCTAAGGGCTCCTCAGGGCCTCCAAAAAATCTTCATGTCCACAATTTGTCCTGGGTCTGCCTGGACAGGCTGGGAAACAATAACTTTGTGTATTCGAGAATGCTTCATTTGACTCCAACACTGGAGGCTAGGTGGCCTGCCAGGAACCGTGCGTAATTGATAATTGAGTATTGTTGACTGCCTTGTCACTCACTGAAGGCCAGTTGGCCTTCCTGGAAAGCATAGCTAATTGGCATTCCGTCTGTGACAGGGTACATCTGCAGTTTTAATTAACTGTCTATTAAAAACTATTCATTTTCTATAAGTTCAAGTTGGGTTTAGTTTGATGCATATTTAATTATCTTTAAAATGGTGTGACTGGTTAAATTAATATTCTGAAAATCAATAGAATGAAACATCATACATTTTATTGATATCAACTGCATTTTGATCACTGGGCTGTGTGAGTGGAAGCAGATATATCATTATTGACTAAAGAAACACTAACGACCAGTCCTGTCACATTTACACAAATTGGCTGTGTTTCTGTATAACCAGAGAAAATGTCAATTAGGTGAGCACGATTAAGAAACCAGTTGGTGACTATAATTCAACAAAACACATTTCATTTAAAATTACAAACTCGCTATATAACCCTAAGGACTTCAGGGCCTTGTAGCACATTTAAAAAAATGACATTCTGTTAACTGGGACCAGTTGGTGTGACATTGTTATATATATATAAACATCAGTGAATAGTCACCGATTTTGTATTTTACTTGAATTTGATGGATTACCAGATTTCTAAATGGATTATTGAATATCAAATGTTGGCTATCCATCAAGGATACTAGACGTTTTACTTTAAAATTAAACCCTGTTTATATATTTAAATTATATATAAAAATTATATATATATATATATATATATATATATATATATATATATATATATATATATATATATATAATATATATTACAATCATAATTAGGAAATATGTAGGTGCCAATAAAGTGCACAGAAAGTGAAAGAACCTGGTACTGATGCTTTGTGCATCAGTTCAACTTAGAGAATAAACAATTATTCAATCATTGATGTATGTGAATAAAAAAAATAGTCCATCTGTGATTAGCATCCTCGTTAGTTTTCATCGCAACAGTTGGCAGAGTAGTGCAAATAATTCGTTGTTTTGCTGGCAGATTGCTGGAAGAGGGAGCCTACTTGTCCGAGGGCTGTCTACATCTCTTCCTTCAAACACCACTCACAGTCGAGGAGATTGCTGAGTGCACAAAGACTCACAGCAATGCCACGGACATCATCCGAACAGTAGAGGCATTCAGTGTGACGTCACCATCCGGAGAGAGGTCAGTAGAGGCATTCAGTGTGATGTCACCATCCGGAGAGAGGTCAGTAGAGACATTCAGTGTGACGTCACCATCCGGAGAGAGGTCAGTAGAGCATTCAGTGTGACGTCACCATCCGGAGAGAGGTCAGTAGAGCATTCAGTGTGACGTCACCATCAGGAGAGAGGTCAGTAGAGACATTCAGTGTGACGTCACCATCAGGAGAGAGGTCAGTAGAGACATTCAGTGTGACGTCACCATCCGGAGAGAGGTCAGTAGAGGCATTCAGTGTGATGTCACCATCAGGAGAGAGGTCAGTAGAGACATTCAGTGTGACGTCACCATCAGGAGAGAGGTCAGTAGAGACATTCAGTGTGACGTCACCATCGGAGAGAGGTCAGTAGAGGCATTCAGTGTGACGTCACCATCAGGAGAGAGGTCAGTAGAGACATTCAGTGTGATGTCACCATCAGGAGAGAGGTCAGTAGAGACATTCAGTGTGACGTCACCATCCGGAGAGAGGTCCCGTGAGACATTCAGTGTGACGTCACCATCAGGAGAGAGGTCAGTAGAGACATTCAGTGTGACGTCACCATCAGGAGAGAGGTCAGTAGAGACATTCAGTGTGACGTCACCATCAGGAGAGAGGTCAGTAGAGACATTCAGTGTGACGTCACCATCAGGAGAGAGGTCAGTAGAGGCATTCAGTGTGACGTCACCATCGGAGAGAGGTCAGTAGAGACATTCAGTGTGACGTCACCATCAGGAGAGAGGTCAGTAGAGACATTCAGTGTGACGTCACCATCAGGAGAGAGGTCAGTAGAGACATTCAGTGTGACGTCACCATCAGGAGAGAGGTCAGTAGAGACATTCAGTGTGATGTCACCATCAGGAGAGAGGTCAGTAGAGACATTCAGTGTGATGTCACCATCAGGAGAGAGGTCAGTAGAGGCATTCAGTGTGACGTCACCATCAGGAGAGAGGTCAGTAGAGGACATTCAGTGTGACGTCACCATCGGAGAGAGGTCAGTAGAGACATTCAGTGTGATGTCACCATCAGGAGAGAGGTCAGTAGAGACATTCAGTGTGACGTCACCATCGGAGAGAGGTCAGTAGAGACATTCAGTGTGACGTCACCATCAGGAGAGAGGTCAGTAGAGACAGTTCAGTGTGGACGTCACCATCAGGAGAGAGGTCAGTAGAGCATTCAGTGTGATGTCACCATCCGGAGAGAGGTCAGTAGAGACATTCAGTGTGACGTCACCATCAGGAGAGAGGTCAGTAGAGGCATTCAGTGTGACGTCACCATCAGGAGAGAGGTCAGTAGAGACATTCAGTGTGACGTCACCATCAGGAGAGAGGTCAGTAGAGACATTCAGTGTGACGTCACCATCCGGAGAGAGGTCAGTAGAGACATTCAGTGTGATGCCACCATCAGGAGAGAGGTCAGTAGAGGACATTCAGTGTGACGTCACCATCAGGAGAGAGGTCAGTAGAGGCATTCAGTGTGACGTCACCATCAGGAGAGAGGTCAGTAGAGACATTCAGTGTGACGTCACCATCAGGAGAGAGGTCAGTAGAGGCATTCAGTGTGACGTCACCATCAGGAGAGAGGTCAGTAGAGGCATTCAGTGTGATGTCACCATCCGGAGAGAGGTCAGTAGAGGCATTCAGTGTGACATCACCATCAGGAGAGAGGTCAGTAGAGACATTCAGTGTGACGTCACCATCCAGGAGAGAGGTCAGTAGAGACATTCAGTGTGACGTCACCATCCGGAGAGAGGTCAGTAGAGACATTCAGTGTGACGTCACCATCCGGAGAGAGGTCAGTAGAGACATTCAGTGTGACGTCACCATCAGGAGAGAGGTCAGTAGAGACATTCAGTGTGACGTCACCATCAGGAGAGAGGTCAGTAGAGACATTCAGTGTGACGTCACCATCAGGAGAGAGGTCAGTAGAGACATTCAGTGTGACGTCACCATCAGGAGAGAGGTCAGTAGAGACATTCAGTGTGACATCACCATCAGGAGAGAGGTCAGTAGAGACATTCAGTGTGACGTCACCATCAGGAGAGAGGTCAGTAGAGACATTCAGTGTGATGTCACCATCAGGAGAGAGGTCAGTAGAGACATTCAGTGTGACGTCACCATCAGGAGAGAGGTCAGTAGAGGCATTCAGTGTGACGTCACCATCAGGAGAGAGGTCAGTAGAGGCATTCAGTGTGACGTCACCATCAGGAGAGAGGTCAGTAGAGGCATTCAGTGTGACGTCACCATCAGGAGAGAGGTCAGTAGAGACATTCAGTGTGACGTCACCATCAGGAGAGAGGTCAGTAGAGACATTCAGTGTGACGTCACCATCAGGAGAGAGGTCAGTAGAGACATTCAGTGTGGGGGTCGTCACCATCAGGAGAGAGGTCAGTAGAGACATTCAGTGTGACGTCACCATCAGGAGAGAGGTCAGTAGAGACATTCAGTGTGATGTCACCATCAGGAGAGAGGTCAGTAGAGACATTCAGTGTGACGTCACCATCAGGAGAGAGGTCAGTAGAGACATTCAGTGTGACGTCACCATCAGGAGAGAGGTCAGTAGAGACATTCAGTGTGATGTCACCATCAGGAGAGAGGTCAGTAGAGACATTCAGTGTGATGTCACCATCAGGAGAGAGGTCAGTAGAGACATTCAGTGTGACGTCACCATCAGGAGAGAGGTCAGTAGAGACATTCAGTGTGACGTCACCATCAGGAGAGAGGTCAGTAGAGGCATTCAGTGTGACGTCACCATCAGGAGAGAGGTCAGTAGAGACATTCAGTGTGATGTCACCATCAGGAGAGAGGTCAGTAGAGACATTCAGTGTGACGTCACCATCAGGAGAGAGGTCAGTAGAGACATTCAGTGTGACGTCACCATCAGGAGAGAGGTCAGTAGAGACATTCAGTGTGACGTCACCATCAGGAGAGAGGTCAGTAGAGACATTCAGTGTGACTCACCATCAGGAGAGAGGTCAGTAGAGACATTCAGTGTGACGTCACCATCAGGAGAGAGGTCAGTAGAGACATTCAGTGTGACGTCACCATCAGGAGAGAGGTCAGTAGAGACATTCAGTGTGACGTCACCATCAGGAGAGAGGTCAGTAGAGACATTCAGTGTGACGTCACCATCAGGAGAGAGGTCAGTAGAGACATTCAGTGTGACGTCACCATCAGGAGAGAGGTCAGTAGAGACATTCAGTGTGACGTCACCATCAGGAGAGAGGTCAGTAGAGACATTCAGTGTGACGTCACCATCAGGAGAGAGGTCAGTAGAGGCATTCAGTGTGACGTCACCATCAGGAGAGAGGTCAGTAGAGGCATTCAGTGTGACGTCACCATCGGAGAGAGGTCAGTAGAGCATTCAGTGTGACGTCACCATCCGGAGAGAGGTCAGTAGAGACATTCAGTGTGACGTCACCATCCGGAGAGAGGTCAGTAGAGACATTCAGTGTGACGTCACCATCCGGAGAGAGGTCAGTAGAGACATTCAGTGTGACGTCACCATCCGGAGAGAGGTCAGTAGAGACATTCAGTGTGACGTCACCATCCGGAGAGAGGTCAGTAGAGCATTCAGTGTGACGTCACCATCCGGAGAGAGGTCAGTAGAGACATTCAGTGTGACGTCACCATCCGGAGAGAGGTCAGTAGAGGCATTCAGTGTGACGTCACCATCAGGAGAGAGGTCAGTAGAGGCATTCAGTGTGACGTCACCATCAGGAGAGAGGTCAGTAGAGGCATTCAGTGTGACGTCACCATCAGGAGAGAGGTCAGTAGAGACATTCAGTGTGACGTCACCATCCGGAGAGAGGTCAGTAGAGACATTCAGTGTGACGTCACCATCCGGAGAGAGGTCAGTAGAGACATTCAGTGTGACGTCACCATCAGTAGAGACATTCAGTGTGACGTCACCATCAGGAGAGAGGTCAGTAGAGACATTCAGTGTGACGTCACCATCAGGAGAGAGGTCAGTAGAGGCATTCAGTGTGACGTCACCATCAGGAGAGAGGTCAGTAGAGACATTCAGTGTGATGTCACCATCAGGAGAGAGGTCAGTAGAGACATTCAGTGTGACGTCACCATCAGGAGAGAGGTCAGTAGAGACATTCAGTGTGACGTCACCATCAGGAGAGAGGTCAGTAGAGCATTCAGTGTGACGTCACCATCAGGAGAGAGGTCAGTAGAGACATTCAGTGTGATGTCACCATCAGGAGAGAGGTCAGTAGAGACATTCAGTGTGACGTCACCATCAGGAGAGAGGTCAGTAGAGACATTCAGTGTGACGTCACCATCAGTAGAGACATTCAGTGTGACGTCACCATCCGGAGAGAGGTCAGTAGAGCATTCAGTGTGAGTCACCATCCGGAGAGAGGTGAGAGGATTCAGTGTGAGTCACCATCCGGAGAGAGGTCAGTAGAGACATTTAGTGTGACGTCACCATCAGGAGAGAGGTCAGTAGAGACATTCAGTGTGACGTCACCATCCGGAGAGAGGGCAGTAGAGACATTCAGTGTGACGTCACCATCAGAGAGGCGTAGAGACATTCAGTGTGAGTCACCATCCGGGAGAGGCGAGAGACATTCAG
>JAODUO010002444.1:0-25640 GCA_025642075.2 Ridgeia piscesae
TAAAAAAATTTGAAAATTTTTTTCCAACCTTCTTTTGGAATTTAGGGCTTTTTAAAAATTTTCCCCTTTGGGGAAAAGAAAAATGCTGTTAATTGTCAAACCATTTAAATGGAAAATATTGTAGATAAAAAATTATGTAGAGAGCATTTTTGACTATGCAAGGGTAAAGTCAAAAGTGTTTTCCAAAGATTTGCGCTATTTTCAGTCATCGGTGAAAGTTACATTAGCATATAATTTTAAAGATTCTTTAATGTGCTTATTCATTTTCTGTACTTTTAAACATACATATCATGGCTAGTTAGAAAAAAAATTGCAGTTAATCTGAGATATTAAAAGGGTCTTTAATTGTTGTTCAATTTATTTCGATCACGGACGTTTGATATACGCACGTGATATAGACGGAGACGACAGAAGTCAAGTGTGGCGACACCGTATGTTGATATTCCTAACATGAATGCATACTTTTTACCGGGTAATCATTTTTAAGCTTATATGTCAACGATGTATCAATTCATATATATTCGTTAAGAACCATTTATTGGCTGTAAAAGGTGAATATGCTACCTGTAAGGCTGTACTTACGAACCTTGTCGATATCAGTCATAAAGGGCAAAATAATCATCCGGGAAGGTACGTACCAGCTGAAAAGGGGTTATAACACTATTTTTACTCACTCATCACATTATAATATTATATGCCTGCCACAATTGTACTATTTACTGCATTTCATTAACGTAGAATTTCCACACGAATGGTAACACTATTTTAAATTATGCATTGTTTTATCCCCTGGGTAAATAACTTAAAATATGTATGATATATAATTATAATTTTTCAAATTATAGTCAGCCTTGACTCTGCAAACCGGGTAAAAGCACAAAAATACATCAATATAAAAATGTTGTCATCAGAAAATAAACTTCACACGGCCTAAATGCAAACTTTTGGACAACTATTCACCGGTCTTCTCGAGGTAAGATTTTGAAGTGTAAGATTACCTTGGCGAATGCCACTGATAGAAATTTTAACACATCGTCTACGGTAGACTAAAGCTCGACCTGAACACTATCTGTACGATCTGGGTAAGATGTTTGAAAATTAGCATTATTAACTGCTTTGAGTTTTATATTGTAGAAACCATTAAATAAATATTATATTGGAGATGAGTTGATGTGTATAATTTGTGTGTATGTACAATTTGCTTGTTTGCATTCTTTGAAACAGAAAAAAATGAAATCTCTTTAGACTATATAGTTTTAATTTAATTAACTTTGAAATGGTTACACACATCTATAACAATAATATTAATATTATGTATATTTGATTGTTTTATCATAACTATTTTACCTTAAATTGTTATGTTGTATCATTATATATATAGAGCACATACTAACTTATACTTAGGCTTGTTTGCTCGCTGAGAGCATATATAGCATAAACCATGGTTTCCCACTAATGTCGGTTTGCAGCCATTTTCTTTGTATATGGGTTAGGGCTTAGGGTTAGGGTTAGGGTTAGGGTTAGGGTTAGGGTTAGGTTAGGTTAGGGTTAGGGTTAGGGTTAGGGTTAGGGTTAGGGTTAGGGTTAGGGTAGGTTAGGGTTAGGGTTAGGGTTAGGGTTAGGGTTAGGGTTGGGTTGGGTTAGGGTTAGGGTTAGGGTTATTAGGGTTAGGTTAGGTTAGGGTTAGGTTAGGTTAGGGTTAGGGTTAGGGTTAGGGTTAGGGTTAGGGTTAGGGTTAGGGTTAGGGTTAGGGTTAGGGTTAGGTTTAGGGTTAGGTGTTGGGGTTAGGATTAGGGTTAATCCCTTTTCCTATTGTCTCCTATTAAATACGGGCAGGTAATCTATATTGATTTACACTATCCATCTGTAGGGGGTGCACGGGCAACATGACGTGACCCCGACCTGTTGATATCCTTAAAAGACATAATATATATCTCCCGGTGTATCCCATCTGCTTTTCCATTGTCTTGCATTACAATTAAAAAAAACTAAAATGTCATAATTGCAGGGGCAATACGCAGGATTGATCGTTGTGGAATTCCAAACGGGAATCATTGTAAACGTGGATGTTGCATGCCAGCATTCATTTTATATGCTGGCATGCAACATCCACGTTTGTATAATATAGAATTGTATAATGTGATCTTTTTTCTTCAGGTAACGAGACTAGACTTTCAATGTGTAATGGTACATTTAATTTACCATAGTACGAACTAATTAATTTATGTGACTATTATATCCGTGACTATATATATATGACTATATATAGTTTAGCCGAATTGCTCATCCATGCTTGGGGAAAGGAGTCAGCTATGCAAAAACATTTATATAATTAAGTTCTACACCAGCCGGAAGAATGTGGAAAAAGTCTTAGTCCATAGACTACTAGGTGTCAGCACAAATACATGCTAAACTGAAGGAGATATGGTTTCACAAACAAACGAAAAACAAATAAACCATCAACCAAAAATCAAGCAAACAAACATACGTGCACACACATAAACACTGTTTTATAACATTAATTTGTGTTAGTATTGACCTTTTAAAAGTAGCTAATTCCATTATTATATTCTCCTTAACGAAATTAATGTGGGGAGCTGAGAACCTCTGCCCGCTTCAGCACTACCCGTACACCCCGCCTATCCCCTGACTCGCGGTCTAGGAAAGAAAGACCGGACGAGACGGGAAGGTCGGAGAGGGGTCGGGTGTCGTTGGAAAGTATTCGTCGCCTGGAAATATTGGTCGCTGTTTTGTGTTTATGATTTAATAACATATCTCCACGCCCACTGCAGTCGTACTAATGCCAACCCGCTCTAGTATAAAAAACGAACCTGAATAGCAACGCGTCGAAGCATAGCGATTCCATCAGCGTACAGGACGACCACGTGAGGCATCTGAAATGTGTTTAGTATTTATACATAAACATACAAAACTGTAATATTGGGTTGATCGAAGCATCAGTTCCAACAGTAAAAATATCGGAATCCAAAATATATGAAATGACAGTCCGCCAGACCAGCTTGAAATATTTAAGCAGATAAACATCAGCACATGTGATGACTGCAAGGCAGAATGAATTATGAACTACGAACTGTACTGATGTATCTAAAGCATGCTGATAGCAAATGACAGATAAGCTATATAAAATATTAAACTATCAGCCAAATTACTTCAAGCAGCGATAGCAGAGAAATAAACAAAAACGTATTTAGATGTATATATATATATTATACACAAACATAAAATGTTAGTTTAAAAATATATATATTAAATAGGCTTCCGAAAGAAACCGTGCTTGCTAATAGAAACACGGAAACATCACGGCAATCTTCAGTACATCCTTTGACCCAAAAAACGAAACGTGTACAGCCCAACCAGCGAGAACACTGAGTCTCTTTACATGTAACGTGATGCCACGCCCGTAGACCATATATGTTGTATTGTTGTAGTTCGTGTTCTTTAAATTTTCAATTGAAATTGTTGACACAAGATAAATCAACGTGAATGCTGATGGCGATCGAGAGTAACGTGTTTATTATCCGCGAGGCGGCAGCACAATCAATTACGTATCACGACATCTCCTTAAAATGTTTTTTTTTAATAAACACCGTGTTAATGCCAATATCTTAGGTCCACAGTCCTTTTCTTCTTGAAATGTCAATTATTTTGAACATAAAATGAAACATGTGATACTTTAAAAAAAATTGACTATGTAATGTCACATAATGCAATGTAATGCAAATATAATCATTGCACAAATATGAAGTACGTTTCACAGTTTCTCACAACACTGTAGCTTTAGAGATCAAGCCGTTTTCGTGAGCGCACACATCTACCAGCCTTCTTCCTGTACGAAGCGTCGTCAACACAGGCTGGTGGTTCTTCGACGTGGATTGGATCAGTTTCCTTGCTAGGGTTGTCGAAAGTAGCCAGTTCACTTCGATTAACTGTGTGTTCCCCATCCGTATTCTCATCACTGTGGTGTGTATCTGGACATGTGAATGTTCTCCAGTCGTTCTGATGTGTCGTAGATTCCTACTATACTCAGCTCCTTTTCTGCTGGTGAGTATGTATGATTTTGGTTCGTTAACCCTCTGTTTCACTACGGCTGGTTCCCACTTTTTCGTCACATAATCCTATACTCTGACACTTTGGCCTGGATGTATGTCTTTCAAGTCACGTGCATATTCATCATAATGTCGTCGCCATTGTTCTCTTCTGTGAAAACGTGCTTTCTCTTGCCCCGTGGTGGCGATGATGGGTAATTTGGACTGAATCTTTCGGCCAAATAACTGCAGGTGACGGTAATCCTGCTTCGATGGGAGTCGTACGAAGACAGAGCAAAGCGATGGCGGGGTCTTCTCTCGCTTCGCTTTCTGTAGTGCCTTCTTTACTATATCTACATATCGCTGAAGTTCCAGAACGGCACTATGTCCTCTGGACATTGATTTCGGTACTGTGGCGATCCATTTGTCACAGTACTGGTTAACACTTGGAGTGTTTCATCGCATTTTGTCATGTCTCTGATTTGTTCGAGTCTCGACTCGGAAACACCAGTGATTTCGTGAATTGTCACGTTGATGTCGGGAATTTCACCACCATGAATAGGTAGACGTGACAGTCCATCTTTCAATGGGTATATCCTTTCCTGACACATAATTCACGGTGAAGCCGTATTTCTGTGTAGCATTCTGATCAGTCTCGGAGGAGCATTCGTTAGATGTTTTCTGGTGATTCATTCCAGAGGTTTGGGATCTGTTTCGATCGTTACCTGACGTCCGTATGCGTAGTGGTGGAATCGCTCAAGACCGAACCCGATACCCAGCATTGCACGCTCAATGTTGCAGTAGTTGCTTTCAGTTTCGGTCAGACTCTTGCTCGCATAGACAACTGGTCGTCCGTGTTGTAGAATTGTTGCTCCAACTCCTCGTTTGCTCGCATCTGTCTGAAAGGATACTGGCTTGTTCGTGGTGTCGAAGTAAGCCAGTGTTGATGCTGCAGTGATGGCTTTTTTCACGTTTTCGAACGCTTTCTGAAGTTCAGGTCCCCACACAAAGATAATGTCTTTCTTTGTGAGATCACGGACTGGCGCTGTAGTGGTCACACGATCTGGTGTGTAGCGGCTTAAGTAGTTCACCATACCAAGGAAACTCTGCAGCTCCTGGGCATTTGTCGGCGGTGTCATGTCAACAATTGCTGCGATCTTATCAGGATCAGGTTCTAACCCTTTTGACCATGGGTTGTTTCCGAAGGATTTGATCCTGTGTGATTTCACAACGCATTTGTCAGGGTTGAGGCATAGACCAACCTCTTGTGTACGTTTCATAGCGTTGTTCATGTGTTCGTCATGCTCTGCTTCGGTTTTGCCAAACACAACGATGTCGTCAGCAATTGCTACAACAGCAGGTAGACCTTCGAACGTTTGGTAGACTTTCTTCTGGAACATGTCCTGTGCCGAAACTAGCCCAAATGGAAGACGACGGAAGCAGTATCGCCCGTATGGCGTGTTGAACGTCGTACGTAGTTTCGACTGATCATCCAACTTCACGTTCCAGTATCCTGATCGTGCATCCAGTATTGAGAATACACTGGCACCTTGTAATTTTGGTAGAATGTCATCTATGACCTGTGTGTAGTGATGAGGTCTTCTCACATAGTTGTTCAAGTCCTTTGGATATAGGCATATGCGTAGTTCACCTGGTGGTTTCGTGACGTACACAACACTGTCAACCCAGTCAGTGGGTTGGTCAACCTTCTCGATGACGTCTATTTCGATCATTCGTTTTAATTCTTTCAGCATCTTTCATAGACTCAGGGACGCGTCTTGGTGGATGCATGGCAGGCTCTGCATCCTGTTTCAGGCCAATGTGAGACTCGCCAGAGAAGAGACCAACACCTCGAAAGCATTTCGGGTATTTCTCGAGTAGTTTCTCTTTGGCATCACCATTGCCTTCACCAGACGATTTGTTGTTTCCTTCTTCTTGTATTGCATTAAGTTGACTGTTTTCGTGACAGTCATTGTATGCTGATCTTGACTAATAATGAAGAGTGCCAGTTTTCGCGCAGTACAACCTGTTTGGGCCAAATGTATACATGTGTTATGATTATGTGCATTTAGACAACTTGTCAGATATAAGTGCTTATCGAAACCACAACGTACAGCAATGTAAAACGCAAATCCCGTAAAAGACACATACAGCCTATAGCATCGTGTCGATTATCTGCACTACGTAAATCGCTGTGTCTATGATCTAGTGTGATAAACTCAACATTAAATCGGACATTTAAGATAAAAAAACGTATAACACAAGATATTTATGAACTGATTTTCCTAGTATTCATCAGTCGGAAGCTACAATTGTCATCCATCGTTAGAATATTATTCTTGTGTCCAGTCCCAATTAGTCTAGCTTAGTCCCCAATAAAGCTCCAGTCGCGCGGAGTCACGCCATGTATCGTGACCCACTTGCAGGCCCTATTGGTCCGCGCCTGTGTGGCTGCACCTATTGTCGTTGTCCAGAAATACTACGGATTTTGCCACTTCTACCCGGTCTACATCGCTCTTGTTTGTATATACGCTTCATGAATACACCAGGAGGACGTTGGTGTGAGTGATTTTTATCAAGTGTTTGTGCATTTTTATTAATTTATCCGACTTACATTTGCAATTGCACCTGTGTGACATTGACAATCTAGTGGTAGTCATGTGTCACCCGAACCAAGTAGACATTATTTACACGCCCATCCTGAGCCAAGACTACCTGTATCGGCTACGGCCCAGCGGTCACAGTCATTTCAGGCTTAACAATGCGCCTGGAGAGCTGCTTGTGAAGCGGGGGTGGCACTCCATCGGCCCACCCATCGACGCTGTCGTGGGGGTGCACGCAAACAACGACCGATACATGTCATTGTGTCCACGCGACCGACAGTTGCCCTGTCTGACACCAACTGTGTTAATTATGACAATATTACGTGTGTACCAGTGACACCGTCACCATCGATGGATCACAGTGAACTTTTAGTTTACCTATTTATTATCTTGTACATTTTTACATTAATTTTACATAATGTCATACTCATTATTTTATTATCAATATACCATTTATTTTAATAATTATCTTTAGCTAATTTATTTATTTTATTATTTATTACTGTTTTTTATTTTATGTATTTATCATGTATACATATTCATGTACAGCGCCTCCGAATGGATATTTCCAGATTTATGGCGCTATATAAATCTTCTTCTTCTTCTTCTTCTTCTTCTTCTTCTTATTATTATTATTATTATTATTATTATTATTGCGCGACAACGATATAATCATTCCAGAAAAATCACTCAAACAGACTGCGGCTTTGTGCTGTCGTTGTTACGAAATCAACACATGCCCGGGGAATAAACCCGATACGGTCAACGTTTCCCAGTTATTGGTTTCTCTATGAGTATATAAGCGACAGCCAAGCCCAAATCTATGACAGCTATTCAAAAACGCTTGCATTGTTAGCGTGCTATCGGCTGCGCGACACCCGCATAAACAAGTACCGTATTGTCCCTAATAGACGCGCACCTTCTTTTTTAGATGTGAAACAATCTATGAAAAATTATTTGAGTGACGCAAAAATGCAATAGAGTAGACGCTATAATTATTAGCAAAGATGGCGCCCAGGCTAATGCTATTCGAAAATAACAATTGAGGGTAGGGTGAACAAACCGTTACTGGTGAGACTTTCGTAAGTAAATATATGGTAAATGTAAATGCTGACCACAAAGAGGGTTTTTATTTTTCATTTTATGGCATTATCAGACAGACCGTCATATGCATCAAACAAATGGCGGGTATGTCTACGTTGGATTAAACGCTGACTGTTCGCGTACAGTTTCTGAGCGACAACAACGGAACAACATACGATGCTGCTTGCGTATTTTATTGCATCAATCTTGAAAGAAAGCTGATTTATGGGACGGTGTTAGCGCGTGAAGCAAGACATTTTGCTGTTATATCCACATATCAATGTCCAAAAAGATGTGTTCTTGTTATTAATATGTTGCGGGGTCACACGGTGGACTTATGTCAGGTAGTGACGCCGGTCCGTGTTGTCGCGATGGACTTACGTCAGGTAGTGAAGCCGGTCCGTGTTGTCGCGATGGACTTACGTCAGGTAGTGACGCCGGTCCGTGTTGTCGCGATGGACTTACGTCAGGTAGTGACGCCGGTCCGTGTTGTCGCGATGGACTTACGTCAGGTAGTGACGCCGGTCCGTGTTGTCGCGATGGACTTACGTCAGGTAGTGACGCCGGTCCGTGTTGTCGCGATGGACTTACGTCAGGTAGTGACGCCGGTCCGTGTTGTCGCGATGGACTTACCTCAGGTAGTGACGCCGGTCCGTATTGCCGCGATGGACTTACGTCAGGTAGTGACGCCTGTCCGTGTTGTTGCGATGGTGTCTGCTACCAACACCCATGACAAGACTGACTAGGGCACAGAGCACTGTTGATTTTCCCATTGGCGACCATGTTAACGTTTTGTCAGATTATAAGGAAATTGGACCTGAGAATTTTTTTTAATGTTAATACAATCACTGCAGTCATGTCATTCATATGCTGATTAAATTTAGTCAAAAAAGCATATCTCAGGCTCTCTTAAAATGCTTGCATGTGTACTGCCCCTCAATGTTGACCAAACTGAGCACGCTTTTCTGCATTCGCAGGGTCATGTAAGAAAAAATGCCTAAAAATCACTACGCCAACTACACCTTGCCTAACATGCGCCATTGCACTGCAGATACATCACAGCAATGAACCTACTAGTATGCCTGTCCTGTTCTACTCATTTCACATAAAACGAATTTGTCAAAATCTCAAATGAAACAATTATTAAGGAACTACATTCGTATGGGTTAGACCAGGAAGTCTAACTGTGCTCTGACCCCTAATAGGAATTGTGACTTTTTTTAAACCTTTAATTTAGGCTCTTTTGATAGTTACATATATATCATGCAGGGGGCCAACAAATCAATGTCATCCCTTAATCTGGTATTTTATACCCACTTTACAAGTGACCACTCGTGCCTTATTTTATGGGCCAATATTGTATAAACAAAATACCTCTTGTGGTGCTGACCACACTGCACCTGACAGCTTGCGTATGTATGCATAGAGAATATGTATGTAACAGCCAACCATATAATCTGCAAGAAAATCATGCATAGTATGTTGTTATCATAGTGTGAAATAAAAATTTACAAAAAAAAACAGTTATGTCCCTCCTACCCTACAATATACAAGAAGCTTTATTTAACGTTGGTTTACATGTGAATTTGATAACATTAGCTTATCTGAGCTATTTACCCTACATAATAATGTCCATACTTCACTTTAAAATGACGATTTCAGAAAGGTCAGGTAACACAACGTGTCAAATTTAATGCTATTACACATCCCAGTTAGTGCACTTACTCAGAACAATGGATCAATCAATGATTGCTGTATCCTCACAGAGCTTACAGGCCAATATCAGATCAAAGGCATGCCCAGTCACACTTCCTGTAAGCCTGTCATACATCCTGATGCATCTTGGACTTTCCTTTGAGGACAGCTAGTGACAGACATGTGTCAGTGGCATAGATAGACAGCTGACTTATTCCTCTTTCATGTCATCTATTCAGTCTTGACATGTCTCTTTAAGCAAATAATACATAGCTTATAAAGTTAAGAGATAATACAATATTACATTGGAACCATACTGTGTCAATGCCAACGATAGTTACTTTGGCCATGGGCAATATGCACATTGCTTATAAAAACTGGCATTGAAATGATAAGTAGGACATCTGTCAAATCAAGATGGCCGACCGCTGTGACGGCACATCAAAACCGGGTAGTGATATACGATCAATGCTCCTAGTTTGCAGACGGCATTATATGCATACGCACACTGTAGACAGGCAGGTGAGTTGCTTATGATACACGTATGTAACACACACACACCACACACACATTATACACACCATACACCAACCACACACACCACACACATATACACACATATCATATATACAAACACATACACACACATAGACATACATATACACACATACACACGCATACACACATACACACACTCACATACACACACTCACACACATTCACATAATCACACATATACATACATACACACACAAAAATACCACACACAGACATATACACAGACACATACTCACATACACACATATGCACAGACGCACAGGCACACATACACATATACACGCATACACACATACACACAGATACACAGATACACAGCAAAGAGACTCACACACAGAGACACACAGACACATACACACACAGACACCCACAAAAACATACACACATACACACACATACACACATAGACATACACAGACACACTCACAGACACTCACAGACACACGCATATATATATATATATATATATATATATATATATATATATATATACATATATATATATATATATATATATATATATATATATATATATATTTCATACACATACACACACACATACCACAGACAGACACCACACACACACATACATACACACAGACACACATGCACAGAGAAACACAGACACACAGACACACATATATACACCCAGACACACACCCAGAAACACACAGACACACACAGACATACACACACAGACACACAGACACACAGACACACAGACACACAGACACACAGACACACAGACACACAGACACACAGACACACAGACACACAGACACACAGACACACAGACACACAGACACACAGACACACAGACACACAGACACACAGACACACAGACACACATTCAAACATACACACAGGCACACATATACGATCAATGCTCCTAGTTTGCAGACGGCATTATATGCATACGCACCATGTAGACAGGCAGGTGAGTTGCTTATGATATACGTCTGTACACACACACACCACGCACACTCTATACACACCATACGTGGCGACACGGGTCACCGCAGGTACAGTTATTTCTTGTGTCGTGCCGCCAACGGCTTCTGGGAAATACCCATGCTGAATTGAAACTGATCGTCGCAACCAAATCCGGAAAGCCTCTCATATACGCGTTACGATTTGACCTACTAACACGTCAAAAAAGGCTCGCACATGTACGCTGAGGTTGGTGGAATATTATCTAACAATACTGTTGTTATACGGGACAAACAGTTATGTTTAACATAGTGATAACTGTTTAGTTGTTCTACATGAGACAGGACGTCTTTCGTTTTGCGTAGAATGATCCTAGCAACACTGCCCGACGTATACCATTGACGAACAAACACACGTAGCCTGTGTACGGCGTGGAACCAGGAAGATCGTTGTTCGGAATTTATTTTGCCGGTAAATAGGTTGAACAAATGGTTCTACTGACACGCCATATATGTTTAACGTTTGATGCTACGATAATAATATACTAGTTCAAAGAAAGTATATTGAATGCATTCCGGTTTGGTTATAGGGCTTCTGTTCCCCGTTGTAGGCCACTGAACACTGAACACTGACGACGATGTCTTTGAGGGCGGTTTTGCTGTTTGTTATTTTGGTATTGGTAACACACTTTCTTTTGTCTATGTGGTGCGAGTGCTTTTGTGTGTGTGTGTGTGTGTGTGTGTGTGTGTGCGTGTGCGTGTGCGTGTGCGTGTGCGTGTGCGTGTGCGTGTGCGTGTGCGTGTGCGTGTGCGTGTGCGTGTGCGTGTGTTCGTGTGCGTGTGCGTGTATTTGTATTGTATGTTTGTGTGTGTGCGTGTGTGCGCGTGTGTGTGCATTTGTCCGTGTGTTTGTGTGTGTTTAACTGTGCGTGTGTGCGCGTGTGTGTGTGCATTTGTGCGTGTGTCCGTGTGTCAGTGTATGCGTGTGTCTGTGTGTCCTTGTGTATGTGTGGTTATGTATATGTTTGTATGTGTACGTGTACGCGTATGTGTATGTGAATGTATATGTGTCTGTATGGACATATGTGTGTGTGTGTTGTATTTTATGTATGTGTGTTTTATGTTGGTCAATGGGTTAATCGGTACAAATCCTGTGCAAAAGAATACTGAAGGAGAATTTACTTTGACACTGACGGTGGGAAATCACCGTTTCATATAGCCGTAGAATAGTGGTTTGCTCTCTCAGATAAATGAATGGCGACAAGCTAACCTAGTTGGAAAAAATTGTCATTCCTGTGGTAGATATTTCCGATTAGACGCATTCACAAGAGACGCTTCCGCCCAAGGCTAGCACACGACACACAAACGTGTGGTTTGCAAATGTGTGATACGATCTACAGCTCTATGAAACACGGCTGATTACAACCATTATCTGGGGGGTCTCGTTAGCTTGGGGAAGCGAGTTTCCAGAAAATACGAATGTTTCCAGAAAATACGCTATTGTCATGACAGCATATGAGTCAATGAATTAAAACAGTCAGGTGACTAATCAGTAATAACTATATTCATAATTTTAATAAATCGAAACAGGACGCTTAATATGAAACTATATTTAACGTGGTTCATCCGATATGACACATTTTAATGGAGCAACAAAATAAACTAACATCTGCCTGCCATAAATCAACTGATGTTTGCTTCTGCACATTACACACATTTTACGGTGTTGTGACGCAGTATACAAGCACCGGTCTCTCACACGAATCCACTTATAACTGTTTCGAGGCTTTAGGAAGATTTTGTTCACTCCATTTTTTGTTATGACTTGCAACATAGTTGAAGGAACGACAATTAAAGTACATGTGTGCGTGTGTGTATGTATGTGTTTGGGTGCGTATGCTTGTGTGTGTGCGTTTGAATGTCTGCGTGTGTTGTGTTTTTGTCTGTTTGCGCGCGCGCGCGTGTGTGTGTGTGTGTGTGTGTGTGTGTGTGTGTGTGTGTGTGTGTGTGTGTGTGTGTGTGTGTGTGTGTGTGTGTGTGTGTGTGTACGTGTTTGTTTGTAGATTTTTATGAGTGTGTGTATGCAGCTCTGTATGAATATGTGTGAATGTCAATGTTTGAGTTTGAGTGAATGTTAGAGTCTGAGCGTGCATGCACGCATGCGTACTAGGTGGATGTATATGCATTGTAGTCATGACTTATGTAATATAGGATCAACTATGGTAAAGTACAATATAATCATTGTTTTTGTCACGTATGAATTCTGCTACAAGAAATAAACACTTCTATGGTTTTGGTTTCAACATAGAATTCATATATGCCATTGTGTGCCATTACTCGTTATAACAAATGACCTTATTTCTACTCAGGTTGGTAAGTCAGTGGAGGACGTTGTCCCCGAAGGATGCCCCTTTGAAACCTTGAGGCCTGACGGTGTTGTGGGCCGATGCTTTGATCACGTTGACAATGAAAGGCAATACCCGGACAAGGAATTCGCACCCGTCGCGACAAACTGCATAATCCGGTATACAGTTCATGTTTTCAATTTTCATATCCAAAACCAATATGATTCTTTTAACCCGTAGAGGCTTTAGACTGAATTTACACGTCAACTTCGTCAATACTAAAGATGAATGACTTCATCGTACACGTGGGGCAGCTCCTAATTGCCCTTGTCTCTGTTCATTGGTGTTTTTGTCTTTCTGATCGAGATGGCTTCCTTTATTTTCCGTGTTCTTCCGTTTGGCTCTGTATCAATGAGTTTCGCTCCCTCCCAGTGTGTGATGTGGTTGTGAGTTATTGCGTGGTCTATTAGGGCGGATTGTATTGAAGTTAAACTGTAGACTTTTCACCGCTCCTTGTGTGTTTCGCATTATTCATTTTGTCTATCATTCCTTGATTCATCCAGTCGTGTTTTCAGTAGTCTCCCGGTCTCTCCAACATACTCAGCACCACAGTTCTTGCATGGTATCTGGTACACCAGCACACCTTGTTCTGCGAGCTCTTTTTGTCTATTGGATTTACCAGCAGGCGCCTGAGGGTGGTGAGGGGATGCCTGTCTGTCGCACCTTCGTACTTTTTCATTACTCCGTGTATCCTAGTAGGAATGTAGCTTTGCCATAATTCGAAATATCACTCGACTCGGATTCTGACAAATAAGTTCTAATGAACACAAGTCGACCAATTATTTGGAATCACAAACGTGTGCACTGTTTTATTAAATCGACTGTTTACGTTACTTAACTATCAAGCTCCAGAGAATTTATCAGAAATAAACATGATTTGTGATTGGAATCACTGTACGTCTTCTATGATCATAACAAACCCCAATGTTTGAAAAACTGTATGTATCATAATTGAAATAATTGGTTTTATTATTGACACGTGGATACATGTCCATGTAATTTGGCCATGTATCAATTGTACAATATGGCTTGTTTTGCTAGGTGCAGACAAGGAGAAGGTTTGACTTATCGTATCTGTGATAGCGCTGGCTACTGGAATGGACCAGAGCTCCGTTGTGTCGGTGCGTAAAAGCTGATCCTCGTATTGAATCTAACCAAACAATGTTCTACTCACCTAGCTTTTAATCATTATTTAAAAAGCGGTTCGTTCTCCTGCGAGGAACATACGTCAACGTAGCAATATATAAGAACGTCATGTATTAAAGGGACAACTTAGCGATCAAATATTCTGAAAACAATAATGTTTTATTCATCTCAATCTTTTGATATTGATCCTGTCTTGGTATGACGCAAAATGTTGCATGTTCGGAAGTTACATATAACATACCGCGCGTGTCCACTACCTTGACTTATGTGAAAACACTGTGTGAATTCAAAGAGATACTCTGTATGTGAGTATCACTATTTAGCTGGTTTTTTTTGGGAATTGTTGGTGCAAAACTCTGCTCTTTGTATTGTACTGCATAGTGTTACAAATCATTCCTGAGTAGATTTTCTTCGGACATCGCAGTATTATGATCACTTGTTCTAAGCGTACGGATCATATCATGCAGAATATTCTGTTCTCAGACAGTCGTAGTGCCAGCGGTCTCGCTAGAAGTCGTCAAAAGCGAGGGTGGTGGGGACGTGGACGAAGAGTCAGCTCAACACCACGTAACGTATTAAACTGTAATATATGTCTGTACATATGTGTGTGAGCATGCATGTGTGTTTCCTGTTTGTGTTTGTGCGTTGGTTGTTACACAGATCACAGGGGATGTGTTTGTGTTGTCTGGTGCACACGACACATTAACAACAATAACTCTAAACATGTTTCGTGGAGTTTTCTGAAATACATCGCAAATTGGCAGGTCAGACACGAAAGAACCATGAAAGCGAACGTGCACATTGACATGGATCTTTTGTTTTCAGCCGTCAGATGTGACAAGCCAACACAACCGGCCAATGGTCAGGTATCGGGGGATAGCTATGGAGACGGAGACAATATTAAATACTCGTGTGACACGGGTTATCGAATGACGTCAGGAAGCCGAGAACGGACCTGCAGCAAAAGCGGCTGGAGCGGAGAGAAACCTACCTGCACACGTAAGTCTACCTGTACACGTACGTCTACCTATTCACATAAGTGTACCTGTACACGTACGTGTACCTGTTCACGTAAGTCTACCTGCACACGTAAGTCTACCTGTACACGTAAGTCTACCTGTTCACGTAAGTCTACCTGCACACGTAAGTCTACCTGTACACGTACGTCTACCTGCACACGTAAGTCTTCCTGTACACGTACGTGTACCTGTACACGTACGTCTACCTGTACACGTAAGTCTACCTGTACACGTAAGTCTACCTGTACACGTACGTCTATCTGCACACGTAAGTTTACCTGCTCACGTAAGTGTACCTGTTCACGTAAGTCTACCTGTTCACGTAAGTGTACCTGTTCACGTAAGTGTACCTGTTCACGTAAGTCTACCTGTTCACGTAAGTCTACCTGTACACGTACGTCTATCTGTTCACGTAAGTCTACCTGCACACGTAAGTCTACCTGTACACGTACGTCTATCTTTTCACGTAAGTCTACCTGTTCACGTAAGTGTACCTGTTCACGTAAGTGTACCTGTTCACGTAAGTCTACCTGCACACGTAAGTCTACCTGTTCACGTAAGTCTACCTGCACACGTGCGTCTACATTTTCACGTAAGTTTACCTGTACACGTACGTCTACCTGTACACGTAAGTCTACCTGTACACGTAAGTCTACCTGTAAACGTAAGTCTACCTGTTCATGTAAGTCTACCTGTTCACGTAAGTCTACCTGTTCACGTAAGTCTACCTGTACACGTACGTCTACCTGTTCACGTAAGTCTACCTGTACACGTACGTCTACCTGTTCACGTAAGTCTACCTGTTCACGTAAGTCTACCTGTTCACGTAAGTCTACCTGTACACGTACGTCTACCTGTACACGTACGTCTACCTGTTCACGTAAGTGTACCTGTTCACGTAAGTCTACCTATACACGTACGTCTACCTGCACACGTAAGTCTACCTGTACACGTAAGTCTACCTGTACACGTACGTCTACATGTACACGTAAGTCTACCTGTTCACGTAAGTCTACCTGTACACGTAAGTCTACCTGTACACGTAAGTCTACCTGTTCACGTATGTCTACATGTACACGTAAGTCTACCTATACTCGTAAGTCTCCTTGTACACGTAAGTTTACTTGTACACATATGTCTACATGTAAACGTATGTCTACATTTACACATAAGTCTATCTGTACTCGTACGTCTCCCTGTACATGTAAGTCTACATGTACACGCAAGTCTACCTGTACTCGTAAGTCTACGTGTACACGTACGTCTACATGTACACGTAAGTCTACATGTACACGCAAGTCTACATGTACACGTAAGTCTACATGTACACGTAAGTCTACATGTACACGTAATTCTACCTGTACATGTACGGCTACATGTACATGTAAGTCTACGTGTACACGTACGGCTACATGTACACGTAAGTATACCTGTACACGTAAGTCTACGTGTACACGTAACCCTACATGTATACGTAAGTATACCTGTACACACACATGTCCATGTATACCCACACATTCACGGAGAGATTGGCATACAGAACCCCCCCCACACACACACACACACACACACACACACACAATATATATATATATATATATATATATATATATATACATACATACATACATACATACATACATACATACATGCATACAAACACATGAACAAACTCACATACACACAGAGGCACACACATGCATGCGCGCTGCCATTGGGTATTTGCGTGCGGCCATGCATGTATCTACGTGTGTGCGTGCATGTGTGTGAGTGAGTGTGTTTGCGATGCGATGCGCGACACTACACTACACAAATTTACACTAGCGTAGTGTACATAACATAACATAACATAACATAACATAACATAACATAACATAACATAACATAACATAACATAACATAACATAACATAACATAACATAACATAACATAACATAACATTACATTACATTACATTACATTACATTACATTACATTTTCATAACATTACATTACATTATATATTAGGTATCTGTTGCTAGTTATTAGGTGCAGGCGACCATCATCACCGATCAATGGCTACTTCTTGGGGTCTAACTTCTTCTACGGAGACGTTGTCAGACGCTACTGCAATGCTGGTTACAGGAGGTGGTTCGGAGATACTTCAACCACTTGTGGAAACAATGGCTGGAGCGGAAGATTACTGTATTGTACACGTATGTGGTTTGCGCTTCAATTGATCAAATGAAAAACAAAGTTCTGTTAAATTGTAAGTTATATTGCATGACTTGTTATACCAAATATTGTTGATCGTATTGTATACGATTCGTGTGTTTAACTGTCCCAGTTTACCTGTTATCAAATTAGCAGAATGCGTGAATATAAATGTGTATGCATCACAGTACACCGTTATATATACGTATGCTTGCTCATATTCACACACACACACACACACACACACACACACACACACAACACACACACACACACACACACACACACACACACACACACACACTCGCACGCACACTCGCACGCACGCACACACACACACACACACACACACACACCACACACACACACACTGCACGACACACACACACACACACACACACACACACACACACACACACACACACACACACACACACACACACACACACACACACACACACACACACGTGTATTAAATATCTGTGTTGTCAGGTGTCAGCTGTGACTTTCTACGGGACCCGGCCAACGGCGCCGTGTCGGTGTCTGGCCACAAATACAGAGATTCCGCCAGTTACTCGTGTGGCTCCGGGTACAGGTTGACGGGAAACAACCGACGCCTTTGTGGCAGCGACGGGTCCTGGAGTGGGAGCGAGCCAAACTGCTCACGTGAGTGTCAAAGACGTGGGCGACATTCGTCATCACTTTCACTTTCTTAGAGAGGTGCTATTAAGGAAATTGCATCGTCAGTCATTTTATCGAAAGCGTTACGGTTGAATTAACGTCAATGTTGCCCTGCCGCACACTGCCTGAACGAGACAAGGCTATACCATAGATGAGCTCATAATCACTCTATCTGCGTGATATTTCTGAGTTACTAGTTGTCATGAAATCATCACAAACACAATGATGAGTGTTTCTTCATCGCGACTCCAAGACAATGCGTGAATACGTTAAACATCCACGCACGTCCGTACTACGAGAATAATGCGCGCGCGCGCATTATTCTCGTAGTACGCGCACGCACGCGCACACACACACACACACACACACGCACGCACACACACACGCACGCACGCACGCACGCACACACACACACACACACACACACCGTGACTTTCTGTTTCGGTTGCAAGGCATATCGTGTGGTCGCCAGTCAGCCCCGGTCCACGGTCATGTCTCCGGGAATAGCTACAGATATGGAGACGTCATCGGGTACTCTTGTCGACCTGACTACACGTTGACGGGCGGAAGCTCTACTCGCACGTGCACAGCCAGTGGCCGCTGGACCGGCAGCAAGCCTTCCTGTGTGTGTACGTACGACACGTATTCACACGTCTATCTAAATATCTACAGTATGGATGTAACATGTCAAGGGTGTCATTGATCATAACAACACAACCCTTCTTAATCGGTGCCACATATGTGTGTCTGGAAAACACAGTTTTTCACCTACCCAACTCATCGGTCCAGGTTTCGGTAAATATTTGTACCGCCATACGAGACAACGTTATATATATATATATATATATATATATATATATATATATATATATATATATATATATATATATATATATATATATATATATATAGTGTATCACGCCGTCCTTGTCACATATGTCAAATGCTACTTTCACTTTGCGTTTAACTTTCCATTGACAACCGGTCACAACTGCTGGTTCGTCCAAACTTGTATCTACTTTATATCTGTATGTTAACACTTAGTCAGGAATGATTGTGTTATGATGATCAGCCATGTTATTTAACAGAGTTCTATGACATGCAGCTAAAGATCACCTGTATGTATTATTATTGTTTTAGTTTCGAACACTTGCAGAAGCCATCCTTGTCAAAACGGAGCAAAGTGTGTCAACGGGTTGAATCGTTACAACTGTACCTGTTCCCACGGCTGGGTTGGAATGAACTGTGACATTGGTGAGAAACACACACACATGTCGCCATATTTACCTGCCTGTGTGTGAATGCGTTCGTTCGTGCATGCCTGTGTGTGTGATTGTGTGTGTATGACTGTGTGCTTGAGTGTAGGTGTGCTTGTTTGTTAGTGATTGTGTATGCGTGTGTATTTGTGCGTGTGCGTGCGTGCTTGCGGGATGATGCAGTTATAATAGTTATTTGATAGCTGCTATTTATAGTTGTTTATTTATTATTTCGTCGTTATTTTGTATGCATCATCGTGTATTACATGATTACTGTCAACAACAATATACGTCCGAGTTACACAAAGGTTTACGTAATGTTCGGTTAAAACCGTCTTTACCTAGATTACCTTCCGCCCGCCATGCCAAGCTGCCCACCAGACGAGACGCATTACATTTCCACGCCGGAAGTATCGTTGAACTGGACAGCTCCCACGTTCTCTGACCCGACCATTCGACTCACAAGTAACTATCCCATCAGTGAAGCGACTTTCCCCTGGGGCGAATTCTTCATCCAGTACGTGGCGACGAAAGCATCGAACGGTCTGCGTTCTGAATGTCTCTTCACAGAGGCCGTCTACCGTAAGTTAGCCGAAATTAATTATGCACACATATTCAGGGTATGAGAGACAGAGAGCGAGAGGGGAGTGGAGGGAGGGAGAAAGGGAAGGAGTGGGAGAGGGAGACGTAGTTAATAGAGGGGGAGAGGGAGAGAGGCATAAAAAGAAAGAGGGGAAGGGGCGCAATGGGGCAGAGGGAGGGAGAGCGCGGGAGGAAGAAATGAGAGAGACAACCAGAGAAGAGACGGAGAGACGAGGAGAGGGGCTACGGGAAGGAGGGACGGGAGGGTGAGAGGGAAGAAAGGAGAGAGAGGAATTTAGATTGTACAGACTACTAAGTTTCAGAAAACGGCCATTAGCATAATTCTTATTTAGACTACACTTAGCAGGTTACATCACAATATACAGGAGACTGTAGCTAGGTCGGCTTCAATGTTAATTCTCCCGTGATGTTTCCCTCCAGCCCGGCCCTGTGAGCCGTTCGTTGCCCCGGATAACGGCGCCGTCGCCTGCAATGGATGGAACGAAAGGTTCGGAGAAATTTGTACCGTGTTGTGTGAGCAAACCTGGGATATACCCCAAGGGAAAGATATCTCACGTCTGTTCGTATGTGGGGCATCCGGACAGTGGATACCGAATAAGGACCTCGCCGCCTGCTCAGGTAATTATACGGTTTCCTCGAGTTCATATGAAAAGACAGGCTAGACAGCGAGAGTTGATTTACGACATGTTACTTCTGGATATCGTGCGATGGTTGTTATCACAACGCATATATATTTGATTTATGTAATTTGTACATATTTTTTACAAAAGTAAATACTACTCACACATATGTTTTCATTTATTTCCCTTCCTTGTGTTCATGCGTTCACCCCGTATCTGTGCCTGTCTCTCCGTGATATGATAGTTTCATCGATAAATATCATATAGGTGTAGTGTTTTACCTTTTACTTCATCAGATTTCAACACCAAGATATTCATTTAGATAATACCCTTATCACCGCATACATAACACGGACCACTTGCCTTCACAGAGCGGTGGCTCGGCTTTGATAGGGGCAAGTCGGAGCATCTCCAGCGGCACTACTTCAGCGGCGACTGCGCCGACCAGCGAATGGAGATCGGCGAGAAATTCATCGACATACTGAAGGCGTCAGACATGGCCGAGATGTGCACGAGCTCTCGATGGAACGACTCGTGCGTGCCAGAGAATGCCAAAGTCGTGTGCGGAAACCACACGGCAGTCTGACGTTGACAGTCTCGTTAACGTGTGCTCTGTGCGTCTTGCACCAGTTTCCTCCATTGACCTCAATCTGGCGTGTCTTGTCTGACCTGGGGACATTATGTTGTCCATCGACATCGTCATGTTGTCACTTTATTATGTATTCGGTCTTCGTTGTGAGTCTTCGCTGTGAGATGATTCACCAGCGCGCAATCTCCTCGTATATGTATGTGTGGTCACAGAAAGGCCATCGCTAGTAGTTGTCTGGTGGCGTTCAGCTGCGACGGAACGTTTTCACAGCTACACGACATTAATAACTGCCTTGTGTCACTGAACGTCCACTCTCGCTCCTTGTGATGTGTTGGAATAGTATTCAAAACTTGTATTACAAGTTATAATATGTGTAATATTAATATTGTATTATCGTAACATGTAGCGTAATATTCATAATTATTTACCGAATGTCATTCAGTATAAACGAGTAGGAGTTTTATGTTCTACATGGCGTAGTCACTCTGCTATGAAACAACAAACCATAGAATAGCTCCACTGGCTGGGATTAGGTTTGTTTTATTAATATTGTATTATATCGGAACATTAATGGAAATCATAATGTAAATCACATGTGCTTCCATGAATTTAATGAAACACGTCACGCTGTCTCCGCATGTTGTGTCGTTATACGAATGTAATATTTTTCTGTATCACAAACCAACTACCTGTCTGATATTATAAATTTGAACGAACGTTTCTGTTTCAAAAATGGTGTAGTTAAATATATTGTGATGACACAACAAATTATAAGATATGTGTTTTGCTTACGATAATTAAGTTTGTATTTAATAAATGCATATTAGGTTTGTAAAATTAACAATAATAAAAATGATAATAATAACATCAATGGCTTGTGATATCATGACCGTGGTGAGCATTCCCGATGCCTCAGTAGATTATCTTCAGTATACGAACATATTAATTTACCTGTATTTCAAATAAATATCGTCAGCACTAATCGCAAACGTTACGTCATCGATGTTTTATGATATTTTAATTTAGTCTTGCGCTATTCCCAGCTAGAATTGATGCACACACACACACACACACACACACACACACACACACACACACACACACACACACACACACACACACACACACACACACACACACACACACACACACACACACACACACACACACACACACACACACACACACACACACACACACACACACACACACACACACACACACACACACATGTACACGCGCACGCACTCGCTCGTTCACTCACATACACACACCAACGTGAACAACGCACATGATACCAAAACAATAAACAAACGTTATGACGACATTGGAATACAATCAAATCAAATTTAAATACTACGCAAATATGTCTTAAATTAGCTATACAACTAGTACACTATTTATATTCCCTTCGCTATGTTCGATGCATGTTGGTATTTACGAGCATTCCTAGGATGTAACCTACCTACTGATCACTCCTGATATACAATACACGAATATGGCGCAGGTCGTCAACGAAGCAGCTGCTTCCGGCGTCATACGTAACTGCGCATGTCGTTTGCCCCTTGACCCACAGTTGCGTAGTGATTTGTTACTCGCCTTGTACTGAGGTAAAACAAGCCGAAATATTCCCTTGTGGACATTTGACCAAAAAAAACGTTCGACACAACAGGAATACGTAGCGTGTGATTAGAAAACACGCAATGTACGTCATTTCCTGAAAAACCAAACAAATGGATCCCTTCTATCAAGTCCAAATACCAGGCATCCTCACAAGCCAGGGGTCGTTGCGTTGCGTTACACTACCGATGGCTGATCGCACGAGCATGACACCAGGAAACGTGTAATAGCCAATTACGGACATTAATGCGCATCCTGGCCTTGAAGCCACCGAGGGGTGGCGTTATATATATACATACACACATACACACATACACACACACACACACACAAACACACACACACACACACACACACACACACACACACACACACACACACACACACACACACACACACACAACACACACACACACACACACACACACACACACACACACGCACATACACATACACATACACATACACATACACATACACATACACATACACATACACATACACATACACATACACATACACACACACACCACACACACACACCCCACCCCCCCTCACACCCACACACACCCACACACACCCACACACACAAACACACACACACACACACACACACACACACACACACACACACACACACACACACACACACACACACACACACAGACATACAAACGCACACACACAAGCATACGCACCCAAACACATACATACACACACGCACACATGTACTTTAATTGTCATTCCTTCAACTATGTTGCAAGTCATAACAAAATGGAGTGAACAAAATCTTCCTAAAGCCTCGAAACAGTTATAAGTGGATTCGTGTGAGAGACCGGTGCTTGTATACTGCGTCACAACACCGTAAAATGTGTGTAATGTGCAGAAGCAAACATCAGTTGATTTATGGCAGGCAGATGTTAGTTTATTTTGTTGCTCCATTAAAATGTGTCATATCGGATGAACCACGTTAAATATGGTCCTGTTTCGATTTATTACAATTATGAATATAGTTATTACTGATTAGTCACCTGACTGTTTTAATTCATTGACTCATATGCTGTCATGACAATAGCGTATTTTTCTGGAAACATTCGTATTTTCTGGAAACTCGCTTCCCCAAGCTAACGAGACCCCCCAGATAATGGTTGTAATCAGCCGTGTTTCATAGAGCTGTAGATCGTATCACACATTTACAAACCACACGTTTGTGTGTCGTGTGCTAGCCTTGGGCGGAAGCGTCTCTTGTGAATGCGTCTAATCGCAAATATCTACGACAGGAATGACAATTTTTTTCAACTAGGTTAGCTTGTCGCCATTCATTTACCTGAGAGAGCAAACCACTATTCTACGGCTATATGAAGCGGTGATTTCCCACCGTCAGTGTCAAAGTAAATTCTCCTTCAGTATTCTTTTGCACAGGATTTGTACCGATTAACCCATTGACCAACATAAAACACACATACATAAAATACAACACACACACACACACACACACACACACACACACACACACACACACACACACACACACACACACACACACACACACACACACACACACACACACACACACACACACACACACACACACACACACACACACACACACACACACACACACACACACACATGTCCATGCAGACACATATACATTCACATACACATACGCGTACGCGTACGCGTACACGTACACATACAAACAGATACATAACCACACATACACAAGGACACACAGACACACAGACACACGCATACACTGACACACGGACACACGGACACACACGCACACAGTTAAACACACAAACACACGCACACACGGACAAATGCACACACACGCGCACACACGCACACACACGCAAACAGACAAATACACATACATGCACACTTACACATACATATAGACATAGACATACACCCACACATAAATACACACACACACAATCACACACACACACAATCACACTATCTCTCTCTCACACACACACACACACACACACACACACACACACACACACACACACACACACACGCACGCGCGCGCGCACGCACACCACACGCACGCACACGCACACGCGCACACGCACACGCACACGCACACGCATACAAACACACACGCACACACACACACACACATCACGTAGTATATCGCACTAAGACACATCAACTACCTGGCGGTTAAAACATATAGTCATGACGCACATAATACTCTATAAACTGTACTCGACAATCGAAACACTCGTAGCAACGGAAGACAGAAAACGTTACTATTACGTGGCGAGTAATACATTAAACTGCAAAACGAAACTATTTATTCAACTACGTTCGCATTCACGATCTACCCTGTGTGAGAACAATTCCCAGGATACGTGTGGTTGTTTTCATAACTGACTTGAGCGGAACTATTGAAATGATGTCAGTGTATCCGCATACGTATGGAACGATATTAGGGCCATAATTCAACATGTCATATTATGGCAGATAATCTGCAATAATACGAAATCAGGCATAATGAAGACAGGCATAATACGAATTCAGCCATACTACGAAGTCAGGCATAATGCGAGCAAGCATAATGCGAGCAAGCATAATGC
>JAODUO010002445.1:0-26486 GCA_025642075.2 Ridgeia piscesae
TAAAGGAGAGAGAGGAGAGAGAGAGAGAGAGAGACAGGAGAGAGAGAGAGAGAGAGAGAGAGAGAGAGAGAGAGAGAGAGAGAGTAGAGAAGACGAGACAGACAGACAGACAGACAGAAGACAAGACAGACAGACAGACAGACAGACAGACAGACAGACAGACAGACAGACAGACAGACAGACAGACAGACAGACAGACAGACAGACAGACAGACAGACAGACAGACAGACAGACAGACAGACAGACAGAAGAGAGACAGAGAGAGAGACAGAGAGAGAGACAGAGAGAGAAGAGAGACAGGAGAGAGAAGAGAGAGACAGAGAGAGAAGACAGAGAGAGACAGAGACAGAGAGAGACAGAGAGAGAGAGAGAGAGAGAGGAGAGGAGAGGAGAGGAGAGGGAGAGGAGAGGGAGAGGAGAGGGAGAGGGAGAGGGAGAGGGGGACGGAGAGCGGAGGAGACGGAGACGGAGCGGAGACGGAGACGGAGACGGAGACGGAGAGAGGCGAGAGAGACGGAGAGAGACGGAGAGAGACGGAGAGCGGAGAGAGACGAGACGACGAGAGCGGGAGACAGAGAGACAGGAGAGCAGACAGGCAGGCAGGCAGGCAGGCAGGCAGGCAGGAGGCAGGCAGGCAGGCAGGCAGGCAGGCAGGAGGCAGGCAGGCAGGAGGCAGGAGGCAGGAGGCAGGAGAGGCAGGCAGACAGACAGAGAGAGAGAGAGAGAGAGAGAGAGAGAGAGAGAGAGGAGGGAGGGAGGAAAGGAGAGAGAGAGAGAGAGAGAGAGAGAGAGAGAGAGACAGAGACAGAGACAGAGACAGAGACAGAGACAGAGACAGAGACAGAGACAGAGAGAGACAGAGACAGAGACAGAGAGAGACAGAGAGAGGACAGAGAGAGACAGAGAGAGACAGAGAGAGACAGAGAGAGAGAGAGAGACAGAGAGAGACAGAGAGAGACAGAGACACACAGGGACACAGGGACAGAGAGACAGAGAGACAGAGAGACAGAGCCACCAAGGACTGCACTAGATATTGTGGACTTGTAGATCTCGCCGCGAACAGATATCAAATACACAATCCACCCTTCACGTCTTCTTCCACCCCTTACCATCCCGCAGCGTGAAATGTCTACCACTCCACACAATTCTACCACTCGTGTTCTCTACGTTCGCAGTTGCTTGGCACTGACTTCTACACAATTGAATTGTTCGTGAATCTTTTGGTACGCGATACGACGATAAAAAATAATTTATTCGTAAGGGGAATTTTTTGATATAATAATAACTAATATCGATTGGGTTTTTTTATTTCTATTGCGAAAGCATGGTATGGGGATTGGGAGCAATAGAAAAAAAATAATTGCGAACAGTTAAAACCGTGAAATGCGGATGGCCCTATTCGAAATCTAACATTGAAAATACCTTTATTTGAGTTTGAAAAATTTTGTTTGTGCATGTTTTTTCAGATCTTGAATAAAAATTTATGTATTCCTGTCCGATCAGATACATTTTCTAACAACACAAAATACTTTTGACTTATTTTGAATACTGTGTTTTGAAAAGCACTGTCAAATTTTTCCAACCATTTTGAAAGCACTTTGGGGGAAATTTTTAGTTTTGTGTGTAGCATTCATACCTGCTGGTGTTCCTTATGAAAAATTGTTGTGTGCACAACATTTTTTTTTTCATCATTCAGCGGGTTTTTGGGAATTTTAAAATGTGTTGTTTTTCCATAAAAAAAAAATAGGGAGAGAAAGGGAGAAAAGAAAGAGAGAGAGAGAGAGAAAAAAAAGTTAAAAAAAGGGTAAATTTGGGGGCGGTAAAGAAAAGGGGAAAGAAAGGGGGGGAAAGAGGCTAATTTAAAGAGAGGGGAGGAGAAAAACCCGGGAAAATGAGATAAGAGAAATATAGATAGGTTATAAATGTTGGTAAAGAGAAAGAATACTTGAAAAGCGAGATGGTGAACACTTCAAAAATGAAAGACGTTGTGAATGTGACAGTGATGACACATATTATGAATATGGATTGTATTAATGTTGCTTAAACCTTATGCTGACAAACTTGTTAAACCATGCATATGCATGACATTGTGAGTATGCATCGTTTTCTCAGTTAAATTGTTTGTTTGCGTTTTGTGGCCCCCCTGTTTTTTATGCATTTAATGATCTTGATGTATCAACAAAGTAATGTTTGCCATTTATGAAATGTTTTGACAATTATGTTTCAGTAAATTTTTAATCTTTCTTCCAAGGGAGTGGAAATTTTGTGAAAAAACAGGGGGTTGAGAATAAATATAAAACTATATAGTAATATGTTACGGTTGATCTAATTTCTTAGTTACTCTATATTACATATAAATAACAAAAGTCCATATAAATGAAACCATGACCATACATTCTTAAACCCCCCCCTTTTTCCACCTTTTTTTTATTTTCCCACTCACCCCCCTTAAAATTTTTTTTTCTACACTGCCTTGGGAATGGACCATAGCAACAGGAGGTCAAGTTTATTAAGTATCGTTTTTATGGGTTCAACACACATTAATGTTGACTTTTACACAAAAACCAACTACTCATGTACATATTGTGCACAGGTAGGAAATAGTATGTAAAAGGTACATTAGATGTGACATGGTTAAAACACAATTTTAAATACAATAAAATGCGTCCAAGTCCATGGTATCAAGGAGCTACCACACATATTTTATATACACGTCAAAATATAAATTTTCTGAGGAGCAAGAGCGAGAGAGAACGAGAGAGTGAGAGCGAGAGATAGAGAGAGCGAGAGGAAAGGGGAAAAAAGCGAGAGAGCAAGAGGGCGAGAGAGAGCGAGAGAGAAAGGAGAGAGAGAGAGGGGAGATAGGAGAGAGAGGAGAGAGAAGAGGAGAGAACGAGAAGAAAAGGAGAGAGGGAGAGGAGGGGAGAGAGCGGGGAGAGAGGGGGGGCGAGAGGGGGAGAGAGAGAGGGGGGAGAAATGAAACCATGGCCATAATTATTAAACCCCCTTTCACCTTTATATATAATCGACCAGTGTATACTTCTTATTTCACTACACCCACTCACTCTTCTACCTGTCCAGATATGCATTTATTTATGGGATCTAACTGCCTTGGGAATGGACCATAGCAACAGGGGGTTTTAAAATTTTTTTTTAACACCATTTTTAAAAAAAATTTAAACATATTGTGACAGGTAGGAAATAGTATTTAATAGGCATGAGGGACAGGGAAACACAATTTTAAATACAAAAATGGTATTTAAAAGGACCCACCACATATTTTAAAACACGTAAAATATAAATTTTCTGAAAAAACGAGAGGGGAAAGTGAGAGAGAGCGAAAAAGGAGAGAAGAAAAAGATAAAAAGACGAGCAGAAGGAAAGAGCGAAAAAGAGAGGAGGGGGAGGGGAGAAGAGGAGAGAAGAGGGAGAGGGGAGAAGCGAGAGAGAAAAAACGAGTGAGAAACAGACAGAGAGAGAAAGAGAGAGAGAAAGAGAAAAAAAGAGAGAGTGAGAGGGAGAAATGAAACCATCCAAATTTTAAAAATTTAATTTTTTTTCCCTTAACTTCTTTTTTACACCCCAACTCTTCTACCTGTCCAGATATGCATTTATTTATGGGATCTAACTGCCTTGGGAATGGACCATAGCAACAGGAGGTAAGTTTATTAAGTAGTCGTTTTTATGGGTTCAACACACATTAATGTTGCACTTTTACACAAAAACCAACTCTCATGTACATATTGTGCACAGGTAGGAAATAGTATTTAATAGGTACATTAGATGTGACATGGTTATAACACAATTTTAAATACAATAAAATGCGTCCAAGTCCATGGTATAAGGGAGCCCCAAAATTTTTAAAAAGAATTTTTTCGGGGAGGGGGGCAGAAGGGGAGGGGGAGAAAAAGAGAGAGAAGAAAGAGGGGAAGGAGAGGGGAGAGAGGAGAGAGAGAGGGAGGGGCGAGAAGAAGAGAGACAGAGAAAGGAATAGGAGAGAGGGGAGAGAGAACGAGTGAGAGAACGAGACAGAGAGAGAGGGGAGAGAGGAGAGAAGAGGGGGGAGAGAGAGAGAGGGGTGAGGGGGAGAAAAAAAGGCCTATTTTAAAAAACCCCCTTCCCCTTTTATATAACACCATTTATTTTTATTTCACTCAATCCTCTTCACCTGTCCAGATATGCATTTATTTATATTACATTTAATGGAACATAAAAGGGGGAATTTTTTAAATATTTTTTTCAACAAATTAATGTTGCATTTTAAAAAAACCCAATATCTTTAAATATTGTGCAAGGTAAAATATTTTTAAAGGTAATTAGTTTAATTTATAACAAATTTTTAAATACAATAAAAGCGTCCAACCATGGTATGGGAGACCACATATTTTATATACCCCAAAATTTAAAATTTTCTGAGGAGGGGGAGAGAACGAGAGGGAAAAGGGAGTGAGAGAGGAAAAGGAAAAGAGCAAAAAAAGAGAAAAAAGAGAAGAAAGGAGAGAGAAAGGAGGAGAGGAGAGGAGAGGAGGGGAGATAGAGAAGCGAGAGGGGAGAGGGGGTGAGAGAAACGAAGAGAAACGAGACAGAGAGAGGAGAGAGAGAGCGAAAAATGAAACCATGGCCATACATTTTTAAAACCCCCCCTCCACCTTTATATAAATTGCCCATTATACGTTTATTTCACTACACCCACTACTCTTCTAGCCCAGATATGCATTTATTTTTTTAAAATAAAGGGGGTTTTTTAAAAACCAAAAACCCGTTGATTTTTACACAAAAACCAACATCTTTAATATTGTAATGGGAAATAGTATGTGGTACATTAGATGTAATTTCCCCTTTTAAATAAAATAAAACGTCCCCAGGGAAAAGGAGCCCCACAATATTTTTATAATAAAATTTTAAATTTTCTGAGGAGAAAGGGCAAAAAAGAAGAGTAAGGGGAAAAAAAAGAGGGGGGGAGAGAGAAGGGGGGGAAAAGGGAAAAAGGGGAAAAGTGGGGGGGGAGAGGGAGGAAAAAAAAAAAAAAAAAAAGGGAGAGAAGAGGGGGAAAGAGGAGAGAGAGAGGAGAAGAGAAGGGGGGAAAAGGGGAGGGGAAGAGCGGTAGAGAGAGACCGAGAGAGGAGACGAGGAGAGAGAAGGAGAAAGAAAGAGAGAGAGAATGAGGGGCAAAAAAAAGAAAAAAAAAGAGAAGCCAAAAGGCGAGAAGAAAAGAGAGAAAGGAATAAATGAGAGAGAAGAGGAAGAGAGAAAGGGGAAAGGGGAAAAAGGAGAGAGAGGGGGGGAGAGAGAGAGAGAGAGAGAAAACGCTGAGAGCATAAAAAACCAGATCAATAGATAAGGAATAAACTTAAAGGTTTCTAATAATAAATTTAACACAATGTGGATGGGTATATGAATTTTATTATGATATTTCATGGAAAATAAATTTTGTTCACATCAAATTTTTTATTCACCTGGGTATCAGTATACATGGATGTTGGATTGTTAACCATTAATGTATAAAAATATCAAACTATTAATTTTTATAAATGAAAACATAAAAGAAAAAAATTTTTTTTATATAAAAAGATTCAAAAGGGTTTTTTTTAATTTTTAAAAGGGAAAAAACAAGTATTTTTTTTATTAAAAAAAACAAAATTTTGGGACAAAATAAAAAAATAGTCAACTATTTTAACCCCAATAAATTTTGGCCCCCAATTTTTTTTAAAAAAAAATTAAAGAAATTAACCCCCAAAAACAATTTTAAAATTAAATAAATATTTTTATTTAACTTATCTTATAACCCAATCAAATTATTAAACAAAAAAAAACGTTATGTCATTTGTGAATGATTACTTGAAAAATAAATGGAGATGGATTTTGGAATGTTATAAGTTGTAGTAATTGAATATAGGTTAAAGTGGTTGTAAGAATTGAGAGCAGAAGAGACGAGAGACAAAATCGCTGCTTGAGCAGATAAAGTAGTACAACCAGTTATCCTTGAAGATCATAACAATGAAATTTAAACAATTATGGTTCATGTTGCCTTGTGTATTATTCTAAAATCCATATTCTGTCACAATAAATTTATACTATTTCACACTTTCATTTCAATTTTGTTAGTTACACAAACATATAAATGTGTAAACTTCAACTATAATTTTAATCATAAGAATATAATAGTAAAGAAAACATAAGTGTTGGTGATAGCTATACAAAACTGACTGTCTAGTTTTAACATAACTTGTATGCTACCATCTTGTCACATCAGTACATAAACACAAAGCAGTCAACAACTAACAGAGCACATCAGATCACTAATAAGAACATCAACATAAACAACATAAAACAATATCACTCAAATTAACACACAAAACAATAATAAAAAGTTGGGTAACAGATTAAGTTAAATATAAAATATTTATATTATGTTAAAATTGTTCTTAGTCCCTCAGAATGATTCCTGAATAGCTCTGTTGAGTTGTTGCACATCTCTCATGCTGGTGTTTAACAATTAAGTCTGGATGCGTAATATATATATTTGTCCCGTTATATTTTGGTGTAATAGAATGAGCTTCGTTCTACCATTCTTAAAAATAATAAATTATTTAAACTATGACAGTCCCAGTTTTGTATAGCTAGATCACCAACTCCTACGTTTTATGTTTTCATTTACTATTATATTCTTATGATTACAACATTCATGTTGAAAGTTTACAGCATGCTTATCTGTGTTTAGTTACTTTGTTAAACTGGGAACAAAATTTGCAAATTGAAAGATGCTGTAAATAGTTGTATTTTATTGCACTGGCCACGGGACGAGATATGGTTTGAATAATACGACCAAAGTTATATTGCTAACACGGAACCGTGAGTGATATTGGTTTTGAAAGTGTCACAGTTATGAATCTTTCCAAAGGATAATGGTTGTGGAGTACTGCTTATACTGCCAAGCAAAGAGATTTTGTTCTCGTCATGCTGTTGCTTGACTCAAATATCTTATAGGACGTGCACGTTTAAACCTAGATATTCAATTAACATACAACTGTATAAACATTCATAAGAAATATGCGATTGTCTCGCAGTTTCTTAAAATGTTACTTTGCAAGTAGGAGTCATTTATCACAGAATGGATGACATACACAGTCTGTTCTGTTTAATTGGCTTAGTAAGGTTTCAATATTGCCCATGTGGTTATACATATGTTAGCTAATGTTGAAAACCAACTTGATGCGAGATCCAGTGGGCTGTCTATATTCTGGTGGGCTATCTTTATTCTGGTGGACTGAATATTTTGGTGTGTTATCTTTATTCTGGTGGGCTATCTTTGTTGTGTTGGGCTGTCTTTATTCTGTTGGGCTGTCTTTGCTCTGGTGGGCCATCTGTATTCTGGTGGGCTGCCTATAATCTGTCATTATTGTCATGTGGGCAGTCTAATGAAATAGTTGACTATTTTGTTTTCAGTTGTGTGTCCACACTTTGCACAGCATACTTCAAAATGTTTGTTTTATTGAGTTACCATGTCAACCCTAGATAATATGACCTGTGACAGGTCATTCCATGTTTACTGCAGTTGATGTGACAAGATGGTAGCAACAACCGTGTATGTTGATAAACTACGTTCAGTGTTTTATATATCACCTGTGAGCACATTTTCTCTTTATATTGATTATTGCTATGGAATGAGATGATAAAATTAATAGTTTGATATGTGTTTATACATTAATGGTTAACAATCCAACATCCATGTATACTGATATCCAGGTGAATATATATAAATTTGATGTGAACAAAATTGATTTTCCATAGAAATATCATAATAAAATTCATATACCCATCCACATTGTGTTAAATTTATTATTAGATTAACTTGCAGTCAACTTAAGTTGTATTCCTTATCTATTGATGCTGGTTTTGTATATGCTCTCAGCGATTGTCTCTCTCTCTCTCTCTCTCTCCCTCCTCTCTCTCTGTCTTTCTTTCTCCCTCGCTCCCACTCTCTCTCGCTCTCTCTCTCTCGCTCTCTCTCACTCTCGCTCACTCGCTCGCTCTCTCTCTTTCGCTCTCTCTCTTGCTCTAGCACTCTCTCGCTCGCTGTCTCTCGCTCGCTCGTTCTCTTGCTCTCTCTCTCACGCTCTCTCTCGCTCGCTCGCTCTCTCACTCTTTCTCTCGCTCTCTCTCGCTGTCTCGTTCTTTCTCGCTCTCTCACTCGTTCTCTCTCTCTCGGTCTCTCTCTCACTCGCTCTCTCTCTGGCTCTCTCTCTCACTCGCTCTTGCTCTCTCTCGTTCTCTCTCTCTCGCTCTTTCACCCTCTCTTGCTCTCTCTCCTCTCTCGCGCTCTCACTCTTACTCTCTCTCTCGGTCTCTCTCTCTCGCTCTCTCTCTCTCTCTCTCTGGCTCTCTCACTCTCCTCTCTCTCTCTCACTTTCTCTCTCGCTCTCTCTCTCGCTCACTCTTGCTCTCTCGCTCTCTTTCGCTCTCTCTCTCTCGCTCTCTCTATCTCTCACTCTCTCGTTCTCTCTCGCTCTCGCTCTTGCTCCTCAGAAAATTTAAATTTTGACGTGTATATAAAATATGTGTGGTAGCTCCTTGATACCATGGACTTGGACGCATTTTATTGTATTTAAAATTGTGTTGTAACCATGTCACATCTAATGTACCTTTTACATACTATTTCCTACCTGTGCACAATATGTACATGAGTAGTTGGTTTTTGTGTAAAAGTGCAACATTAATGTGTGTTGAACCCATAAAAACGACTACTTAATAAACTTGACCTCCTGTTGCTATGTTCCATTCCCAAGGCAGTGTAGATCCCATAAATAAATGCATATCTGGAAAGCTAGAAGAGTGAGTGGGTGTAGTGAAATAAGACGTATACACTGGTCAATTATATATAAAGGTGGAGGGGATTTAATAATGTATGGCCATGGTTTCATTTCTCGCTCTCTCTCTCGCTCTCTCTGTCTCGTTCTCTCTCACTCGTTCTCTCTCACTCTCACTCTCACTCTCTCTCGCTATCTCTATCTCGCTCTCTCTCTCTCTCTCTCTCTCTCTCTGGCTCTCTCACTCTCCTCTCTCTCTCTCTCTCACTTTCTCTCTCGCTCTCTCTCGCTCACTCTTGCTCTCTCGCTCTCTTTCGCTCTCTCTCTCTCGCTCTCTCTATCTCTCGCTCTCACTCTCTCGTTCTCTCTCGCTCTCGCTCTTGCTCCTCAGAAAATTTAATTTTGACGTGTATATAAAATATGTGTGGTAGCTCCTTGATACCATGGACTTGGACGCATTTTATTGTATTTAAAATTGTGTTGTAACCATGTCACATCTAATGTACCTTTTACATACTATTTCCTACCTGTGCACAATATGTACATGAGTAGTTGGTTTTTGTGTAAAAGTGCAACATTAATGTGTGTTGAACCCATAAAAACGACTACTTAATAAACTTGACCTCCTGTTGCTATGTTCCATTCCCAAGGCAGTGTAGATCCCATAAATAAATGCATATCTGGACAGGTAGAAGAGTGAGTGGGTGTAGTGAAATAAGAAGTATACACTGGTCGATTATATATAAAGGTGAAGGGGATTTAATAATATATGGCCATGGTTTCATTTCTCCCTCTCACTCTCTCTCTCTCTCTCGCCCGCTCTCTCTCGCTCTCTCTCTCTCTCGCTCTCTCTCTCTGTCTCGTTCTCTCACTCGTTCTCTCTCGCTCTCTCTCGCTATCTCGCTCTCGCGCTCTCTGTCTCTTGCTCTCCTCTCTTGCTCTCTCTCACGCTCTCTCACTCTTTCTCTCGCTCTGTCTCGCTCTCCTCTCTCTCTCTCTCGCTCGTTCTCGCTCTCTCGCTCGCTCTTGCTCTCTCACTCTCTTGCTCTCTCTCTCTCGCTCTCTTTCGCTCTCTCTCACTCGCTCTCGCGCTCTCGTTCTCTCGCTCCTCAGAAAATTTATATTTTGACGTGTATATAAAATATGTGGTGGCTCCTTCATACCATGGACTTGGACGCATTTTATTGTATTTAAAATTGTGTTATAACCATGTCACATCTAATGTACCTATTAAATACTATTTCCTACCTGTGCACAATATGTACATGAGAAGTTGGTTTTTGTGTAAAAGTGCAACATTAATGTGTGTTGAACCCATAAAAACGACTACTTAATAAACTTCACCTCCTGTTGCTATGGTCCATTCCCAAGGCAGTGTAGATCCCATAAATAAATGCATATCTGGACAGGTAGAAGAGTGAGTGGGTGTAGTGAAATAAGAAGTATACACTGGTCGATTATATATAAAGGTGAAGGGGATTTAATAATATATGGCCATGGTTTCATTTCTCCCTCTCACTCTCTCTCTCTCTCTCGCCCGCTCTCTCTCGCTCTCTCTCTCTCTCGCTCTCTCTCTCTGTCTCGTTCTCTCACTCGTTCTCTCTCGCTCTCTCTCGCTATCTCGCTCTCGCGCTCTCTCTCTCTTGCTCTCCTCTCTTGCTCTCTCTCACGCTCTCACTCTTTCTCTCGCTCTGTCTCGCTCTCCTCTCTCTCTCTCTCGCTCGTTCTCGCTCTCTCGCTCGCTCTTGCTCTCTCACTCTCTCGCTCTCTCTCTCTCTCGCTCTCTTTCGCTCTCTCTCACTCGCTCTCGCGCTCTCGTTCTCTCGCTCCTCAGAAAATTTATATTTTGACGTGTATATAAAATATGTGGTGGCTCCTTCATACCATGGACTTGGACGCATTTTATTGTATTTAAAATTGTGTTATAACCATGTCACATCTAGTGTACCTATTAAATACTATTTCCTACCTGTGCACAATATGTACATGAGAAGTTGGTTTTTGTGTAAAAGTGCAACATTAATGTGTGTTGAACCCATAAAAACGACTACTTAATAAACTTCACCTCCTGTTGCTATGGTCCATTCCCAAGGCAGTGTAGATCCCATAAATAAATGCATATCTGGACAGGTAGAAGAGTGAGTGGGTGTAGTGAAATAAGAAGTATACACTGGTCGATTATATATAAAGGTGAAGGGGATTTAATAATATATGGCCATGGTTTCATTTCTCGCTCTCACTCTCTCTCTCTCTCACTCGCCCGCTCTCTCTCGCTCTCTCTCTCTCTCGCTCTCTCTCTCTCTCTGTCTCGTTCTCTCTCACTCGCTCTCTCTCGCTCTCTCTCGCTATCTCTATCTCGCTCTCGCGCTCTCTGTCTCTTGCTCTCCTCTCTTGCTCTCTCTCACGCTCTCTCACTCTTTCTCTCGCTCTGTCTCGCTCTCCTCTCTCTCTCTCTCTCTCGCTCGTTCTCGCTCTCTCGCTCGCTCTTGCTCTCTCGCTCTCTCTCTCTCTCTCTCTCTCGCTCTCTCTATCTCTCGCTCTCACTCTCTCGTTCTCTCTCGCTCTTGCTCCTCAGAAAATTTATATTTTGACGTGTATATAAAATATGTGTGGTAGCTCCTTGATACCATGGACTTGGACGCATTTTATTGTATTTAAAATTGTGTTTTAACCATGTCACATCTAATGTACCTTTTACATACTATTTCCTACCTGTGCACAATATGTACATGAGTAGTTGGTTTTTGTGTAAAAGTGCAACATTAATGTGTGTTGAACCCATAAAAACGAGTACTTAATAAACTTGACCTCCTGTTGCTATGGTCCATTCCCAAGGCAGTGTAGATCCCATAAATAAATGCATATCTGGACAGGTAGAAGAGTGAGTGGGTGTAGTGAAATAAGAAGTATACACTGGTCGGCTATATATAAAGGTGGAGTGGATTTAAGAATGTATGGTCATGGTTTCATTTATATGGACTTTTGTTATTTATATGTAATATAGAGTAACTAAGAAATTAGATCAACCGTAACATATTACTATATAGTTTTATATTTATTCTCTAACCTCTCATGTGTTATTTGCACAAACATTTCCACTCCCTTGGAAGAAAGATTAAAATTGACTGAAACATAATTGTCAAAACATTTCATAAATGGCAAACATTACTTTGTTGATACATCAAGATCATTAAATGCATACAACAGTGCCACACTGCTGTGTGATCAAGCTTCACAAAAGCTAGAACGAAACAACTTACATATGAACTGAGAAAACGATGCATACTCACAATGTCATGCATATGCATGGTTTAACAAGTTTGTCAGCATAAGGTTTAAGCAACATTAATACAATCCATATTCATAATATGTGTCATCACTGTCACATTCACAACGTCTTTCATTTTAGAAGTGTTCACCATCTCGCTTTTCAAGTATTCTTTCTCTTTACCAACATTTATAACCTATCTATATTTCTCTTATCTCATTTTACGGGTCTCTCTCTCTCTCTCCGTCCTCTCTCTCTTCAGCCACATTCACCGTCACTCTTCAAACATGTACACTATCCCCCTCTCTTTCTGTCTCGCTCTCTCTTCAGCCTTGCTCACCACTTTACTCTCTTCTGTTGTGGACGCCACCTAGCTCTCTCTTTCTCTCTCTCTCTCTCTCTCTCTCTCTCTTTCTGTTTCTCTCTCTATCTCTCCCTATATTTTATGCGCATCCAACCAATAATGATATGTCGTACACGTTTGACTATATAGTTCAACACATTTCTAAAATATCACAAAACCAGCTGAACTGATGAAACAAAATCAATGTGTGTGCACACAACATGTAGTGTTTGCATAAGGAACACCAGCAGGCTATGAACCTGCTACACACAAAACTAAACCGACATTGCCCCAAACTGTGCAAGTGTACAAAATGGTTAAGAGAAACATTTGACAGTGCTTTTGCGTTAAAACACAGTATTCTAAGTGCAATAAGTCAGAACAGTATTTTGTGTTGTTAGAAAATGAATATACATGATCGGACAGGAATACATAATTATTAGTTCAAGATCTGAAAAATCATGCACAAACAAATTTTGCTATACAAGACTGCTAAATACACGGTATTGTTACAATGTTAGATGTCTCGAATAGAGGCCATCCGCATTACACGGTTTTAAGCTGTTCGCAATTATTTTTTTACTATTGCTCCTAATCCCCATACCATGCATTGCATGCACATAGTATAATCAAAATACATCTGCAATAATGCTGAACACAAACCAACAACGATATGTAGTTATTATTATATCAAAAATGTCCCATTACGAATAAATTATTTTTGTATCGTCATGTATCGCGTACCAAATGATTCACGAACAATTCAATTGTGTAGAAGTCAGTGCCAAGCAACTGCGAACGTAGAGAACACGAGTGGTAGAATTGTGTGGAGTGGTAGACATTTCACGCTGCGGGATGGTAAGGGGTGGAAGAAGACGTGAAGGGTGGATTGTGTATTTGATATCTGTTCGCGGCGAGATCTACAAGTCCACAATATCTAGTGCAGTCCTTGGTGGCTCTGTCTCTCTGTCTCTCTGTCTCTCTGTCCCTGTGTCCCTGTGTGTCTCTGTCTCTCTCTGTCTCTCTCTGTCTCTCTCTGTCTCTCTCTGTCTCTCTCTGTCTCTCTGTCTCTCTGTCTCTCTGTCTCTTTTCTCTCTATCTCTCTGTCTCTGTCTCTTTTTGTCTCTGTCTCTGTCCTGTCTCTGTCTCTGTCTCTCTCTCTCTCTCTCTCTCTCTCTCTCTCTCTCTCTCCCTCCCTCCCTCTCTCTCTCTCTCTCTCTCTCTCTCTCTCTCTTTTTCCCTTTTGCCTGCCTGCCTACCTGCCTGCCTGCCTGCCTGCCTGCCTGCCTGCCTGCCTGCCTGCCTGCCTGCCTGCCTGCCTGCCTGCCTGCCTGCCTGTCCGGGCCTGCCTGTCTCTCTCTCTCCGTCTCTCTCCGTCTCTCTCCGTCTCTCTCCGTCTCTCTCCGTCTCTCTCCGTCTCTCTCCGTCTCTCTCCGTCTCTCTCCGTCTCTCTCCGTCTCTCTCCGTCTCTCTCCGTCCCCGTCCCCCGTCTCCGTCCCCGGCCCCGTCTCCGTCTCCGTCCCCCTCTCCCTCTCCCTCTCCCTCTCCCTCTCCCTCTCCCTCTCCCTCTCCCTCTCCCTCCCCCTCTCCCTCTCCCTCTCTCTCTCTCTCTCTCTCTCTCTCTTTTCTCTTCTGTCTCTGTCTGTCTCTCTCTGTCTCTCTCTGTCTCTCTCTGTCTCTCTCTCTCTGTCTCTCTCTGTCTCTCTCTCTGTCTCTCTCTCTCTCTCTCTCTCTGTCTCTTTCTGTCTGTCTGTCTGTCTGTCTGTCTGTCTGTCTGTCTTTTCTGTCTGTCTGTCTTTTCTGTTTTGTCTGTCTGTCTGTCTGTCTGTCTGTCTGTCTGTCTGTCTGTCTGTCTGTCTGTCTGTCTGTCTGTCTGTCTGTCTGTCTGTCTGTCTGTCTGTCTGTCTGTCTGTCTGTCTCTATCTCTCTCTCTCCTCTCTCTCTCTCTCTCTCCGTCTCTCTCTCTCTCTCCGTCTCTCTCCGTCTCTCCCCACTCTCTCTCTCTCTCTCTCTCTCTCTCTCCCTCTCTCTCTCTCTCTCTCTCTCTCTCTCTTTTTAAAACACATACACTCTCAATTTGTTTTCTGTATTTCCTCTGGCGGATAGTGTCCACCTTCAAGGGTAAAAGGTTAATGTTTTAAAATAACACGAGTACACACAGAAATACGCGAACGCACCCGCTTTGTCAAGAAGTTTCGCATTGCGCAACTGCGGATTCTCACAATTAGTCGTCACGTGATTGCGGTTTCCGCCTAACAACGAGACAACGAGAAGGGCGTAAGATGTATACGAAGGCGAAGTGGATCCGCGGCAGGTCAGTTTTCTCGATTCTTTTGTCGTTTTCATCTTCGCCGTCTATAGCTGCTCATTATTGATATTAGTATTAAATCGCTTCAATGTTGTTGTAGTAAACGGCCACGATGCCATCGATATGTGGACTATAGGCCCTGCAAACTATACGACGCGCGCGATACGGCCATCGGATTGGAACCCGAAGAGGCTTTCATATTGAACGCAAGGGAAGAGACGCCGGATTCAATTCAAGTTAATGACGCGGCTGCCGTCCAATTATCGGACGTTAAATGTTAGGGTGTAATTTCTTTTCGGTAACCATGGTCGGCAGGAGAGTAAACTCCTTTCGCTGTTGAAGCACTGGGAAATCAGACTTCCTCCTCCCCGAAAGGGGTTGGAGGTTCGCCGGCTTGCAGATTCCTTCCATGGCTTACCCACCGTCTTCAACTGTCAGTTATTTTAACCAGATATGTTTCATATCTAATCTAAATGGCTGGTTGATTGTTGACGGTGTGTTTTAGTCATTCGATGTATCATTCTGTTAAGTAATAAAGCTGAAAAAAAATGAAACAAGTGTATACCTATTGTTTCTTTCCAAGCGTTGTTCAGTTGAACGAAGCCTATACAGACTTACAGATAGACCCGAGCTAAATGACGACGCTGGACAGAATGACGAGCAAGACCACTTGGACTATGGTTATGCATCTTTGGACGGATTAGTCTCGCTTAACCGACTATCGGTCGGTTGCGCAACTATGCCGAGAAGACAGTCTGGTGATTTTACCGGCGTTTGAATGCTATCCGTGTGGGCTAACCAATACTGCCACCTCACGGATACTGGCTAATCCTGCCGTAATTCCGATTTTATAAACAATTACACATTTTAATTTTTTTATTATTTGTGTTAATGTAAGTTTAATTTTGAATATTTTTATAATACAACATTACCTTATAAAAGGCATATTTATTTAATGTGTTATTTCAAATTCGGCCTGAGAACCAATCAGCATCTCTACCCTAATCTGGGGTAAGGCCGCCATGGCGGTTACAACTGCAGCCCATTACTTTCCCAGGCAGAGTTGAGGGGCTGAAAAGGGCTGCCACCTCACGGAGCCTGCGTAATCGAGGCTACGGACATATATATTTGGGTTCGTAGGCCTACACTATAAACATATCTAGGGTGTGTTGAGGGATAGATCGTTGCAATTGTGCCTCTCAATGTTTTCATTAGAATAACGTAGCCCATGTACGCTTCGAAGGTGAAGTGCCCCCATCACATCTACACGTTCCGCCGTGAATATTCTTCAGTTGTAAACGTCGCCATGAACACTACCACTACCCTCCAATGCAGCGCCCCCGTCTTGTCTTCCGATGTCAATATCCGACGACAGAGAAATTGGAAACGTCGCCTCGAAAACTGTCAACACGTCCCATTTCGGTGTCGTGTTATGTTGAAGATACGGCTCAGCTCTCTTCACAACACAGCTCCGCCCGTATGTGCACACATGTTCTTACAATTGCTCTATTTCACCCAAAATTAATTTTAAATGGATCAGTTACGAAAATGTATGCATACTTAGTGCGTTCGGATACTCCCAACGGAAATTCAAATTATCAAAGATGAGACGATCGCTCTATCAGGTATCATTGAAACTATTTATTACCGAACAAGTTATAAAAATAAACTTTTGCGATACTTTAAAGCTGCTGTTTTAATTTAATGTTTGGAGTTGCCACCATAATCGGGCCAAACCAGCACATGAGACGGTTCACCACCACATACATGCAATACTTCAAGATGGTCTACGATCTTCCGTGTGGCGATTGAGACTTTCTTTTTCGGTTTTAGATGCAGATTGTTGACAACGAAGACGGACCAGTTCAGTATATCGATGGTAGGGAAGCCGATGAACACTCTTTCGCCCATTGTTTCCCGCAGCCAGTTGTTTCAAGGACAATTACGTCCACTTCTATGCAGCCATATTGTACAAGTTTCGGACGAGAAACAGATCGAGAGTGTGGCTATATCCGTCATTGTTGGCTGGCAACAAGGCCCGCTGGCTATTTGCGACGTGTCACAGCGGAATTACTTCACCTCGACAGAGCATCACATCGGCAGCGCTGTGTATACACGCGACTACAGGGACACGTGTGCTCCCTCGATCGTCCTATAACTTCCCCTTGTCCATAATGAGTTTGTATAATCCCATATTGGAATAAATAAGTAGCTGTCACTAAAATATGTTTGAAAATAACATAGAGACAAGTGATGCCAGATATTGCAGGTGTCGTCCGTCCGACGACCTTACTAGCTATTCTTTGATTTGCTGCCAAGTTTCTCCTAGATGCGAGAAATGTGTCGGGCACCGTGATATGACACCACGATTTATTCAAGCGGAAGCATGTTACAGAGCTTCAACTGAGCTTGATCTTCGAGGATATTGACGCAAAAGAAGTCGTTATTGTTATTACGTTTCACTAGACGAATTGTGGTTTTCCAGAATACTAAAAGAACTGACACAACACTTGGTGACTGCCAAGAACAGAGACGAGGCCGTCAGCTATGTGAGCCATCCACTAAATGCATATCAACTCATCAACAGAGGTCACAACGGAATTATGCCATGCTCAATACCACCCTATACAAAGGTACGGTCTCGTCTTATCTTGGTACTTTAACTAGATTGGACAAGATTGCCATCCAATGGTTTAGCTCCAGATGGCAAATGGACAAGTAAGCCTTCGACTTATCGATAGTTCTTTATTACACCAATCATTACTTCTTATTCCTAACACATCGTAGTTCTCATAACTAATGCACGATTTTGATTACGCTGTGAAACTGCAAGTCATCACCAACTATGTTATCCTGCATAAAAATACCTTTCGAAGATTTATCGTAACGGTACACACGTGTATTTACGTGCTTTGTTTTCTATACTAAATGTAGCGTAGTGCAATAAAGTACCGGGGTGTACGTATACTAAGATTTTGTTCTGTAACATCTAAATGTGTTTCTGTACAGATGGGTTATCTCCCGAAAGCATGGAAGTGGTCGAAAAGGCATTCGACAGTAAGTAATAACTATCACAGTCTGGGTGGTGTCCTTTTTCTAGCAAACATCTTGAAATTAATAGTTACTCTACAACATTACAAAACTTGATGTGAGGAGGTACATACTAATATAGACAGGCCATTATCTGATGTGAAATGGTGCAGGCAGCTAAGCACTAGGCACTATATAACTATAACTTCGGTGATGTATAATACGGACCTATCGATACCATTTCTATCGGCTGGATCAGTACTTATCTGGGATGCCTGAGAATAGTCGCAACTAGATAGAACGATATCAACAAATTTTTTCACGGTTAATGGAGCATAAACTATTTATTAACTGAGAACGATCAGAGTCCACGTGATCTCATTGTTCGCGTCAACGAGCGTTACTGTTACCATGGCAACGCATTGTCTTTTTGTAATCTAATGTTTTGATAAAACAGTTAGCAGGTTTTCCGATCATATTCATAGATGGCAGCAAATGTCCAGTTTTCTGTCAGCGCCGGAAGTTTTGATCTGCCCATGCGTTGCTTGATAGACGTGATAGACGTGTGATATACGTGTGTCTTGATAGACGTGTGTCTTGTCTACGCAACCTGGCAGCTGTGTCAGGCTACCAGCAACGGACTTCTCGCTTGACGTTGGTTGGTCGGCGCGTATTCGACTGAATGTTTGTTTAGTGCAGTCCGGTCGGGAGCGAACGCTTCTTGGTCACCGCTAACGGACATGTATTGTTCCGGCGCACGCGTGTTGTGTTGTGACGACAGCGAGTGACGTTTCGCGCGACGGCCGTCGGTCCATGAACGCGTCTAGCCGTCGGTGCCGGCGAGGTACGATCGCAGTTCGTGGGTCGTTGATTCAGTTGTCCCCACTGGTCGATCGTCACGTTAACTTCCGGTTGCTCCGAAAAGAAAACTAGACATTGAACAAGCGATCAAACTTTCACAGCCGTAGTAAATTAAAAGTATAGTCTCACTGAAATTAACAACATTGGCCCAACTATCCACTACAGTCGTCACTATCTGGATGTGTGCGGACCTCCAGTGACAATTTCTCCGGTACCGACCCCACCCTCGATCCCGAGAAGTTTCCTTAACGCTTAACAAGATATTTTCGTCATATCTACTGGCACTGCATGCTGTCTCCTCTGGAAAATTACGCCCCGAACCCCGCCTCCCAACCCCCGAGTCTCCCCGATAACCCCACCGCGGAACTCAGGACGTTCTCCTACTCATAGCAATAAATTATGGTCGAACAATTATTTTAAAACCTTACTTTTTTATAAAAACAACTCGTCGGAGCAATTTCGTCGGCGAACGGGACGGACACGTGAGGCACCTGGAATTCAAAGATAACCGATAATTATTTTGTTTAACTTTGAGGCAGTACACAAAGATAACACCGAAACCGAAAAGAGGGAATAAATGTCAATATTTCAACAAAGTACGAGAAAATCTTACCTCGGAATGTGGATGCGCCGACCGTGGAGTACTGCGTCAACGGCTGCTCTCCACACTCCGGCAGTGCCTTCACGTGTCCCTCCCTCCTCGGTAGACAGGCATTGGCTGACATCGAAGGGGTCGTAGCGAATCGCCCGGTTTGGCGGTACCGATGTCGTAGCCTGTGCCGTCCTGTCGCCAGCGTACGAACTGTTCTGACATCGTGAACAGTTGTTGGTATCGCTTCTTCGGTGTCATTCTCGATACGTCTTTGGCTTTTGCGATTGTTGTGAAATTCTTAACCGCCAACTCGTTGTTACCGTGACGTTTCATGACGTCAACAACCGGTTAGACGGAGCTTAAGCCAATCATCGCGTTGCATAATTCCCGCGGTATTATAAACGAGGATATTACGTTATGCGTTATATCGCGTGACGTACGACGTGCTATAGTAAAAATGCAAGCAAAGGTCTTTCGGTACAATTATTCGTCATCTCTCTCTGCCCTCCGATTTTATGGTGTTTAATAGGGTTCCCGCAAACCAGTCCATAATAAGCCTTGTCAATAATGAAAAGACTTCCTAGTTCTTCCTATTACGTACTGGGATGTTTGAATATCGCAGTTTAAATACCCCATTTCAGCAGCGGACCCAGAAGGATTTATGGTCAACGTAGGCTCCGAGAGTGAAGTCAAATATAAAATAATAAAAGCTGACTGCCAGAAATTGTTATATATAATAGTTTACATGTTTATACATCTATATAGTTCACACGGTGGGTGTGTGTGTGTGTGTGTGTGTGTGTGTGTGTGTGTGTGTGTGTGTGTGCGTGCGTGCGTGCGTGCGTGCGTGCGTGCGTGCGTGCGTGCGTGCGTGCGTGCGTGCGTGCGTGCGTGCGTGCGTGCGTGCGTGCGTGCGTGCGTGCGTGTGTGTGTGTCAAGGACGCAAAACTCGAGCTGTCACAGTTCACAATTCGTCTTTATGTCTTTATTGCATGTACGAAGAACAAGGAAACAAAACAAAACCTTCCAACAACCACAAATCACAGTCAGCACAGGCATCATTACATACAGTACAATATACAACAATATCACGAAAGAAGATTCAACTCTGCACACACTACTTAAGTGCAACAATTAAACCAACATGCCAATACTGGCAATTAACTGAATAAATAACGCAAAACCTACGTATTGCATTAAGTAATTAATACTGCGTGACTTTGGTGGCAATAATCAAACTCTAAGACAAGTACATACGCACACCCAAAATTGCAAATATAATATAGAAATGCACGACTCAATCAAACATAAGTACCTGTCCACAGTCCGACGTCAGGAACACATGCTTCTACTGCCAAATCATCAGTGCAGCAATCATGCTGAAGGACAAAAGTATTCTTCTATATAACTCAATAAAACCAGTGACATTTATCATAACATAGTGTCATCCAAGGGACCCTATTAATGTTCACGTCAACATCGTGTAAATCAGTGCTGAATCCTAGTGACACATATATCACTACTTCACTAGCATTTAACCAAAATAGCACTCAAGACTATAACTTGAGTTAAATACATTATACAACGATTTGTCGCTTCTCCCACAAAACACAAATTTCAGTGTTACAATTACACTGTACTGTACAGTTCGATATAAATGGCAACCATTATGGTTAGCTGGGGCACATCAGTGGATTTTACTCGTGAGACTGCCGTCATCTACTCGATGGGAAATTACTCTACCAGAACTCAATAACATGGTTGAGTCAGGAGAGATCAGATATGTGACAGAACCAACGGATTGGTGCGCTGCGATGGTTCCGGTCATCAAGAAAACCGGAGCTGTGCGTATCTGCGTCGACTTGAAGCAACTGAATACAGCAGTTCGACGTGAACACCATATCCTTCATTCGCTGGAAGATATAGCGCCTAAACTTGCCGAGTCGAAAGTGTTCTCGACTCTAGACGCGCAAGCGGGTTTTGGCAAATCCAGATCGACGAAGACAGCCAATTGTTGACTATCATCAAAACACCATTTGGACGTTATGGCATTTGCAGACTGCCATTTGAAATTTCCTCCGCCCCCCAGATATTCCAACGCAAGATGTCGACACTACTCGAAGGACTGGACGGGTAGAAGTGATCATGGACGACATACTGGTTCATGATCGTAACAGGGAAGAACACGACGCCCGTCACAATGCTGTCCTAAGGATAATCAACGACGCGGGCCTGAAACTCAACCCAAAGAAATGCGTCTTCAGAAAAACCGAACTGACGTATTTTGGCCACCTGGTTGGGGTGATGGCATCAAGCCAGATTCAGGGAGGGTTGAAGCTCTACTGGAACTGTCACATCCGAACAACGTTAGCGAACTGAGAACAGTGTTGGGTATGTTTCAGTACCTGGCCAAGTTCGTGTACGATATGTCGTCAGTGATGAAACCGATGACTGACTTACTCAAGTCTGATGTCGTCTGGTCATGGGACAAGGCACAACAAGCTTCGTTTGATAAGACGAAAGAACTGTTGACGACTACACCGACGTTGTCCTACTACGACTCAACGAAACCGACGGTAGTGAGTGCGGATGCAAGCAGTTACGGAATCGGTGCTGTGCTGGTGCAATCTACTGATGGAATCCTCAAGCCAATCGCCTTCGCGTCAAGGACGCTGACGACCGCTGAAAAAAAACACACACACACACACACACACACACACACACACACACACACACACACACACACACACACACACACACACACACACACACACACACACACACACACACACACACACACACACACACACACACACACACACACACACACACACACACACACACACACACACACACACACACACACACACACACACACACACACACACACACACACACACACACACACACACACACACACACACACACACACACACACACACACACACACACACACACACACACACACACACACACACACACACACACACACACACACACACACACACATGCATGGGTCGCCCTAACCCTGATATTTGGTGTCGCCCTAATACTTTTGGTCCTGCATTACTATAGCTTTCAGTACAAAACAGTTACAAGTTATTAATGAGCAAGAGCACGCATTCCTAAACTTGTATTAATACATTTTATTTCTGAAAGTACTCAAATTGAATTATTATAAAGATTTTGCAAATGGAATGTATATGTTTGTTTTGATAATCGTATCGGCTGTGGGTACTATAGAACATCTGGTGTTGCTGGTTGTTAGTTGTTAGACAAAATTTGCGGATACATGGTCGGGGAAGTGTTTAGGCTTAATGTGTCTTTAGTTTGTTTTTTGGGGCCGGAAGAATGTTTCAGTGGGGAGAGCTGGGATAGATCCTCTAACAGTTCTGTACATGAATTTTAGTCTTTGGTCGCGTCGTCTATTGTCTAATGTGTCGAGTTAAGGTTGGTGAGCATGGTTGTGACAGATCCTGGGTGTCTAGAGCGGTAGTTTCCAGTGATGAAGCGAGCTGCACGGTGTTGAATTTGTTCTAATTTGTCTATGTCCCCCCGATGGTATGGGTCCCACACTATGGCTCCGTATTCTAAGACAGCGCGCACAAGGGCAATGTATGCCGTCCGTTTGCTGTTAATGGGGCATCTGCGTATATTTCGTCTTAGGAAGCCAAGTGTGCTATTTGCTTTTTTGGTTATTGTAGAAATGTGTGAGTGCCACTTTAAGTCATTAGATATGGTGATGCCAAGGTACGGGTTGGTAGTTACATATTCCAGAGTTTAATTGTTTAGGCTATAGAGGAATTGTGTTTTATTTTTTATGCTTAGGATGTGACATTTGGTTGTATTAAAACTCATCCCCCAGGTATTTGCCCTCTTCCTAAGTTGCGTTAAGTCCTTCTGTAGCAAAATATGGTCGTTGAATGTCTGTATTTTCCTGTATAATAGGCAATCGTCTGCAAAGAGGCGGACTTGAGATTTGATAGAGGTTGGTAAGTCATTTATGTGACACAAGAAGAGCAAAGGGCCTAAGACTGTGCCTTGTGGGACGCCAGAATCAACGGGTATTTCTCTCGACATTTTACCGTCGAGTACGACTTTCATTGTTCTTCCAGTCAGGAATTGGTTTAGCCATTCAAGTATTGTGCCTCCGATTCCATAATGGGATACTTTTGTAAGGAGTTTTGAGTGGGGAACGGTGTCAAATGCCTTGCTAAAATCTAACACTGCCATGTCTGTCTGGGTTCCGGTGTCGAAGAAGGAGAATAGGTCATGCATAGTGGTTAGAAGTTGTGTTTCACATGAAAAGCCTGCTGTGAAGCCGTGGTTAAGGTCTGTTAGGATGTTGTATTCTTCAAGGTAAGTCATAAGGTGGCGGTAGATGATGTTGCCACTTGCCAGTGATGAGAAGGTGGTCAATTTGTTTCTTGTCTCTTTGGTTAGGTGAGATCCAAGTAAGTTTGTGTATTTCTTTGTATGCAAATAGGGTGACGAAGTTGTTAGTACCACAGAATTCTATCAGTCGAGTACGGCACAATGTAAGTACAGCATGTGACAGTAGCATATGACACAATGTAAGTACAGCTTGAGAGAAGAATAGAATAAGGCACAATGTAAGCATGGCATGTGACAGTAGAGTGCTGCACAATTTAAGTACATCATGTGACAGTAGAGTACAGCACAATGTAAGTTCACCATGTAACAGTAGAGTATGGCACAATGTAATTATACCTTGTGACCGTAGAGGATGGCACTATGTAAGTATGGCATATGACATTCGAGTACGACACAGTGTAAGTACAGCACGAGTCAGTCAAATACGGCACAATGTATGTAAGGCATATAACATTCGAGAAAGGCATAATGTAATCATTCATGTGACAGTAACGTGACACACAATGTGAGTACACAATGTGACAGTAATGAGACGGTAGAATATGGGAAAATGTGACTATTGTCATGTGATGATAGAGAGTGCAGCACAGTACAAGTTCATTATGTGATGACAACTTATTCTGTTATTACTTGTTCTCTGACTTTTCTTGTATGCAGTAGACATGTCTGACCTGAGTATTGTTGTATATAATCGACAGGTTTGTCCGATATCTATATAGTTGTATGTAATAGATAGTTCCATCCTATGTTAGAATTGTTGTACATTAAAGATAGGTGTGATGAAAGTGAGTGTTGCTGTGTTCAGAGATGGCAGTGCCAAAGCTGAGGTGATTGGCACAGGGGGTGTAGACTAGGAGGAGTCTCAGGGGGTATTTCAGTTCCTCCACTGTTAGGCGAAGAAACAAGTGGTGCTCGTGATGAACAGAGAACCCATGTTGATCTGGCAACAGAATAGTCTCTCTGTCTCTCTGTCTCTCTCTGTTTTTCTCTGCCTGTCTGCCTGCCTGCCTGCCTGCCTGCCTGCCTGCCTGCCTGCCTGCCTGCCTGCCTGCCTGCCTGCCTGCCTGCCTGCCTGCCTGCCTGCCTGCCTGCCTGCCTGCCTGCCTGCCTGCCTGCCTGCCTGCCTGCCTGCCTGCCTGCCTGCCTGCCTGCCTGCCTGCCGGGCAGACGACGACAGACAGACAGACAGACAGACAGACAGACAGACAGACAGACAGACAGACAGACAGACAGACAGCAAGTGACTGTGGCAACTACAGAGATGTCAATGTCATTATACATTGCATAACAGAATGATGCTATGGTGACAGACTTTCTAGATATATTGTTACTCATCTAATGACAGAATAATGTTCTAGTGCCAAATAATTTACAAAACACAATACTAATGGATACAGATTCTGATCAGCTTGCTAATCTACTCATTTTTTACCAATCCCAAATGTGACTTTAATAGTGACCTTGATGGTGAAAATGAGCATAGATGATTAAGCTCATGTGTGATACATCCTAGTTACAGTAATGCTTTCATTAATGAACTAGCTATTGTCAATGCATTGTTTACAATTTCCTGGCTGTTCCGTGTTTGTATCAGCTGAGCAACTGGCAACATCACCAGTCAGTTGGCTGTTCTTACCAGCTCTTTATCATCCTGTGTCAGAGCTCTAAAATCACACTACTTCCAACATCATTTTCTTTTCCCATTTTAACTCCACTTCCTTTCTTATGATACAAAAATATTATTGTGTTGGAAACAGTGTTTTTAAAGTGTCATAAAATAACTATTGGATGTATTCTGTAGGATATGCTCAGTTATTAACAAACGCATGCATGTACATACACATATTTAGGCATGCAGGCACACACATGTACACACAACACACACACACACACACACACACACACACACACACACACACACACACACACACAACACACACAACACATACAACAAACACACACAAACACACAAACACACAAACACACAAACACACAAACACACACACACACACACACACACACACACACACACACACACACACACACACACACACACACACACACACACAGATGTAGACATAATCAGTTGTTTACATTGTGTTGTTTTTTCTGGAATAATTGCTAAATGTGGCTCCTCAATAGCACCTACCACTGTTTTAGAGGAGTCTTTGTAGTTACAGGCTATAAAGGTGTCAATGTGTTGCAGGATCTGTCCGTGTCAGTGTTGCAGGCTCAAACAATGTCACATATTGCAGGTTATAAAAGTGTCAGTGTTTTTCAGGCTGCCAAAATGTCAGTATGTTGCAAACTCTAACAGTGTCAGTGTGTTGCAAGCTGTCACAATGTCAGTGTGTTGCAAGCTCTAACAGTGTCAGCATGTTGCATGCATTAACATTTGGCAGTGGGTTGCAGGCTTAAACAGTGTCAAAGTGGTGCAAGTTCTAACAAGATGATAACTCTGACCTGTTGCCATGGTGATGTGGTCATGATGTTGGACCCTCTTCTATCAAGGCTTGCTATGCAAGGTTTGCTATGCCGACATATTGCCATGGTGATTAGCTATGTTTGCACACAATCCCATGGCAATCACAAAACTGGTATATGTATAAGAGATCCTCTTTTTTGACTTACCTATATATATGCCTCAATGATCTGGGACAATGTAAGTGATCTATTACTCGAGTACTAACCAAGTCAATGTTTAAATTGTTCCTAGTCCGTCAGAATGATTCCTGAATAGTTCTGTTGATTATTTGCTCATCTCTCATGCTGGTAAGTAACGTTGAAGTCTGAATGCGTAATTATATATATTTTCCCATTCTATTTTTGTGTAGTGGGCTTCATTCTACAACCGTTTTTTGAAATTACAAATTCTTTACAA
>JAODUO010002446.1:0-25000 GCA_025642075.2 Ridgeia piscesae
CCAACCCCCGTCACTCCAACCTCCTCACTCCAACCCCCTCACTCCAACCCCCTCACTCCAATCTTCTCACCCCGACATCTCCACACCCCAATCCCCTCTTCACACCAACACAATCCCCACCCCAACTCTCTCCCAACCCCAACCCTCCCTTCTACCTAACCTCATCATCCCAACCCCTCCTCACCACAACCCCTACACACATCAATCCCCTCCTTACCCCTTTCTCATCCTACCCCCTCCCCACCCCCACACTCGTGCACAAACACACACCTGCACGTGCACATGTACACGTGTAATGAGACCCCGGTGAGCTGGTGTATGAGCTGACTGACCCACTCCCTGCCCCTCCCCTCCCCTTCCCTTCACTGTGAGCCACGGAACAGAGAACACTGCCTCGCCATATCTGGTGTCCCAGGCACACAGCACACCACGGATGAGTTATGCGTGTGTAGTAGTATGCACTTGTTGTGGGACTAACATAGCTTCAACACGGGCAGAGAGCTACACAGGGGCATCATTCCACAGTCCACATACGTCAGTGTCAGCATGTCAGTAGCATAGGACTATCAGACACCAGGTGTCGTAAACAGAGTTCCATCGTTCAACCGGTGCGGTTTCTGAGAATTTCTTAAGCGACCATTATTTCAGTAATTTTTTCTTCTTGTTCTTCCAGTTGTTTCCAGCACTCGGTAGTGTTCTGACAAGTGTGTGTGTGTTCTGACAAGTGTGTATGTGTTCTGACAAGTGTGTATGTGTACTGACATGTGTGTATGTGTTCTGACAAGTGTGTATGTGTTCTGACAAGTGTGTATGTGTTCTGACAAGTGTGTATGTGTTCTCACAAGTGTGTATGTGTTCTCACAAGTGTGTATGTGTTCTCACAAGTGTGTATGTGTTCTCACAAGTGTGTATGTGTTCTCACAAGTGTGTATGTGTTCTCACAAGTGTGTATGTGTTCCGGTTACAATATTGTGATCCTATGAGGTCTGTGGTCTAAACTGTGCTAGGACCAACACGAATCAGGAGACACAGTTCTGTCCCAATGTTGAGAGCCAGGATTTACACCAAATATACCATGTCTTGCCTGGCCCAGATATTGAACCCGGGGTGATGGTATGTATGCCAGGCAAATGTGTTAACCACTACACAATTGCACACTCTGTTTGAAGTGGAACACAACACCAGCCACGTGTCAAATTTTGCGATAACCTCACCAACATAAAACAACAGTACTGTCTGGTGTAAAAATACTTACAAATCAACCACCAATCTACAGTTTTACTGAGAAATACCTTAAAGGAAAAAGGGCAAATTTACACAGCTGATTTGGCACCGCTTAAGAACGTTCTAGAAGTGAAACCCAACTGCTGCCACTTGGCGACTTTTCTCCCCGAGAACCTTCCTGGGACTAGAACAATTAACTCACGCCCAGTTCAAATGAGTGTATTCGGGTGAGCATGTGTAAACAAAGCTGTAGGTTTTACGTAACAGAGAAAGACATGTACTAAGCAGTAGGGTTAATTGTGGGCTTTATAATAAATACTGGCTGTGTGTTTGTGTTATCAACTGTAACAGTTCGTTGGCGACAACAACTGCCACTGGCAGGTGTGTTTAGACGCGGCTATGTCATTGTGCGCTGTACAATACCTGTAGCTGACTGCAGCAGTAATTGTGTGTGTGTGTGTGTGTGTGTGTGTGTGTGTGTGTGTGTGTGTGTGTGTGTGTGTGTGTGTGTGTGTGTGTGTGTGTGTGTGTGTGTGTGTGTGTGTGTGTGTGTGTGCGTGTGCATGTGCGTGTATATGTGTGTGTGTGTGTGCGTGTGTGCGTGTGTGTATGTGCGTGTGTGTATGTGCGTGTGTGCGTTTATGTGTGTGTGTGTGTGTGTGTATGTGTGCGTGCGTGCGTGTGTGAGTGAGGTAATGTAGGATTATTCTTCACTTTATTTAGGATCTAATGGTGCAGTCTTGGTAGAAGTCTTTCATCCAGGGCAGAGTTCACCTTTCCTGTGGGGGCTGAACTAAGAATACACCCACCCTAGGGTTCATGAACCTACTCACTTCTTGTGGTTTGGGTCTTTGTTGTCGTCTGGCACGAGTTACATACCGCGGCCGTACATTTAGTGAATACAAGCTACAGATTATAAATGACCATGTTAATTGCTTGTTGCAAACAGTAATACTGCCCACATAAATATATCAAATCAGTATACAAAATCTACATTGGGTCTAGCAGCTGATGATACTGTTTGAAACATCAAATCACATCGGCCTAGTTCTGGACTTGTCGACATTAGACTGTGTCAGGTCACGCCTGGGTGACCACAAAGGTCACACAGTTCTGAATAACAGGCCAAAGTTAAGATGTTCTATTTTAAGGATATATCCGTCTAGTGAAAGTGTGCTTCCTCACCCAATAGAAAACATGTTTTGTACAAACAATTGTGTCGCAGCACCAATGGCCCCACACTAGGCCCCATGGTTCCACCCCTAGCCTTGGGCCCGACACTGCTCCTCCACTGTAATGGAAGAAATCAGTGTTGGGTTAAATCTATTTTACACCACAGAAACAATCAATGTTGATGTAAAATCGACAGAAAGAGCCATGTTTGTGAAATCTTGCCTACAAAGGAACAACATATCCAAAGAATGAACAGCATCCAAGGTCTCCAACGTCACTGTAGTGCTCTAGGAGTTCACAACTGAAGTCATAAAACCACAAATTTGTAGTCTTGTTTCATTCCCACGCCAACGCCATCGTTCGGCAGCTGTGCAAAAAGTTCATCCCTTTTTATATGAAGGTTTTGAAACTGTGCCAAATGCATATTATATAATATATTCAAACATGGCAGACATAGTTTCATTCTTTCACTCTGTCACATGACTGTTGTTATCTTAGGAAGGAAAAATTAATCCTACCCAGTGTATTAAATATACATGTATAATATGATAGCAATCCTCAATGGCCTGATGTCTGTCTTTTGAAATCTGAAGGTGCCCTTCTTGAGAATTTAGGTATCTCTTGCAAAACTACTGACGATATCAGGGTTTTTTTTAATGGCCAAACATATTGAAACCAATACAAAAAATATAATTTGGTATCAATTATGACGAAGCAATGAAACTGTCTAGATGTCTGTGCATCTGCTTTAGGTGTCTACTGTAAACTCATTGAGACATTGAGATAACTCTTGAAAGGCGATATAGGGCATCATGATTTCACTGTAGCACTATAGTGGCACTCACACATGCACCGACATGTAAGAGGAACTCACCACTTCTCACTGCCAACAAATGCACCACAAAACACGTGCAAATGTTTGTAATTGTTCCCCTGGCCTACTCACAGATGGACAGGGTTTTTCTTAACATTCAGATGGAATGTTGACATGAGGTGAGAACAAAACTGAATACAACACTAGCCCATTAACTCAGAATGTGTATGATAAATGGCATAACTTTAATTACTAGTTCAGAGAGAGAGGGAGGGAGGGAGGGAGGGAGGGGGAGGGAGGGAGGGAGGGAGGGAGGGAGGGAGGGGAGGGAGGGAGGGAGGGAGGGAGGGAGGGAGGGAGGGAGGGAGGGAGGACAGACAGACAGACAGACAGACAGACAGACAGACAGACAGACAGACAGACAGACAGACAGACAGACAGACAGACAGACAGACAGACAGACAGACAGACAGACAGACAGACAGACAGACAGACAGACAGACAGACAGACAGACAGACAGACAGACAGACAGACAGACAGACAGACAGACAGACAGACAGACAGACCGACAGACCGACAGACCGACAGACCGATAGACAGACCGATAGACAGACCGATAGACAGACCGATAGACAGACCGATAGACAGACCGATAGACAGACCGATAGACAGACCGATAGACAAACAGCCCGACAGACAGCCAGCCAGACAGACCGTTTATCCGTCCTTCCGTCTGACTCGCTGGCCGGCCAGACAATTGCTGATATAACTGAATAACTCACTTACTACAGCGAGAGATATTCATTTTAATAACAGGATTCAAAAAGCTGTTTGCCTCGAGACATCAACAAATCCCATGCTTGCAATCAGCCCTTTCAACGACAAGACTTGCTGTAATCTGAACATGTCACATTTATCGATTAGTCAATGTGAATGTCCTTGCAAGTGACACCCAGTAAACTGCTGCTCATGAATGGAGGCAGGGTATGCCTTGCACGACAGAGATGGCTACAAACGTGATACAGAACAACGCGAACGTTTTGTTGACAATGCTCTTTCGTAGAGAGGTGGTAATCTGGCAGTGTTGTCTTTATAGTAAGTAATGTTGTTGGTTTTAACGGCATTATCACAAGCTTATCTATTCCACTTGTCCACTACCTGGTCAGTTCAAAGTCCCTCTGGTCAATAGGACAGCATATTATGTGGGAACCACGGGGTGTTTCAACTGGATAATTTAGCAACAATTAATAGTCTCGTGAGGGTCAAAAGATAAAATGCATTTTGTGGGGAAATTCTGTTATGATTTCAAAGTACATCTATGCAGGCACTTTCTTGTGAAACTGCCCCACATGTATATATCATGACCCTGAAGCGGATTTCAAAGATACAATTACTAACAATGCTACATGAAGACATCAAAATTCTGATAAGTAGTATAAATTCTTATCAAAAGCGAAAAACAAATGTTCCTGTTATCAGAAATACAAATGGCAGCATCTTATCATGTCGAGACATAGAAGCCGCAGGCCTACTATAAACTGCGACATAACTGAACTATTAACGCTACATAGGGTTGCAGTAATGGGCCCTGCGTTTAAGCTGTCCCAACCACAATCCAACGGAATTGTTATTATAATGGTAATGAGGTGCAATCCCCAGTCAGGACATCCACTTGTCGCCAGTAAACCAGTCCGTCAGTCGCCAGTGTTGTGGTGTGGGTACTCAACATAAACAAAGTCATTAAAAGTGGAATGTAAATGATAGTCGGCCATGACACCTGCACTAGGGCCACTACAGGCATCGACAAAGTGATACTTGATCAAGTAACCGATTACAACATATTACCTTTCACCACGAATGTGAAATGATTACAAGTATAATACAAGTTTGATGATGACTAACAAGTTTTCAGCCATTTAAACAATAGTGTTAAATTAATAATAAATATGTCTGAAGGGTATGTTTCAAATGCAGAAGAGCAGGTGTATAGTGTTTAAAACTATTTACAATATTTTATACTGTAATCGAACCCAGAGAGTGAGTGTGAGAGAAATAAAGAATGACTACTAAGAAAAATGAAGGAAGTTTTCTGGCAGACACACATTAAAGAAGCAATCAAACTGCATTTATGAAGAGAAGATAGACTTTATTGCCGTAAATCTCATGATCCATTTACTTGACCAGCAGCAAGACAGAGAGTGACCCTGTGACCTCAGATGAACCCTCTTGACCAGTCACTGGCCTGAGTCATGGCGAAGGCTGTCCATTCATACCCAGACATACCACAACTTGCCTCGGGTTTTTGAGCAAACACTGACAGTCAAAGAGTGTCCCCAGTTGACAGTGTCACATATAAACACTGAGGGATCCTCGTATGTACCTTGAGGCACGTCCATGAGGACTTGATGACACGTCCTCGCCAGCAGCCTAACAACCCACTCACTGTCAATGCGTCACCTGCCGCCTGTCAGCGTCATCGATTTTACCGTCAGTGCAGTTGTTTTCCTGCATATACCAGAAAGAAGGGGATATTTTTAGCGGATCCTAGATGGGAGACATCTACTGACAGCAGCATCGAGCAGGTCACCTCACTGCACTTCCAGTGTCATCTGTCACCATCTATGTGGCATTCTGTCTCTGTTATCATCGCCCTATCCCAGACACAGAGCTACCACGCTACAGGTGCAGGGCGTCTTTGTGAGGCTAAATCAACTGCTCAGATCTTTGGTGCCATGTTGCTCAACAACAAAAGAGAGCAATTACGTCGCGTGGAAATGAATGCCGAAATATCACGGGTTACATGTGCAGGCGGCTGTGTATATTTATGCCGCTATACACATGTAAATGTCCTTCGAAATACAAGGGTCCTAAACTGCACATAAATTCGATAAAAAGGTACATTTGTTTTGCAGCAATGTAGGCACTGTATTGTGGTTCTATTTAATCACAGTCATTGCGTGATTCAGTCGTTAGATGGTCTAAACCAGATAGGGTCAGGCGTCATACGCATGCGTCGTAATACAGCATTCACCTCAAATGCCATGTCTTCTTCAATTACGGCAATATTACATGAACGCACACATGTTGGCGGTACAATTTCTCTGGAATGTTCGCATAAATCATCCGTCTTGTTGCAACTGTAAATGGCTATTCAAAAATGCCTGTGTCATGCGGAGGATGCAAAAAAGGACGTCTTTGATGGGTGTCTGACACAGAACAAGACAAACATCAGAGGAAATCTTCACACAACTTGCACTAAACAAGTATTTCACAACCAGTGGCAGACACGTGGCCCACTCTAACCATCTGACGCAGACAGAAATTCAAAATGTTACCATGGCTTGTCAAGCAAAGTAGTTGCAACAGAATAACAACTTTCTGAAACATTACACAAAGAAATAAAGTAACTGGAGCCCATTCATCTTATTCATTTGTATAATTATAATAAATAAATCATGTACGTGAAAGTTTATTCAAACTCTAATAACACATTAACGTTTATAGCTCATTTTTTTTCCATTTGTATGGCCAATCTGTTTTTAGATTTTGTCCTAATACAGTGTGCACTTATAATATCCAATATAATTATATATTTTTTATAGTTTAAGTACGCTATAGAACAATTATTTGGTATCTGATACATATTCAATATTCTTTCTGACATAATATAATATAAAATCACTGTGTGCTAAATGTTTTGAAAGTCAACCATTTGGGTCTAATTGCTGCTATAAAATAATAACTAATATTACACACTTGTAAACTGCTATTTCAAATAAACAGCTGTAGATCCTCATGTTAAGTTGCAAATTGAAAAACACATTTCCAGCATCACCTTTGAACATTTCTGATCATATCAGCCATCAGCCATCTCTCACAAAGTGGAACTGATAGTGGCAGTAAAAACAGATCATGTCGGTTGATATTTGGCTTCTGTCTCTGTTTTTATGTCGGTAGAAATAGTACGCTGCTCTATCTCAGTGAAATCAAAAAGGTAGTCAGGAAAGAAAAAACATCAAACTGCCATTTAACAAATGCACTTACTCTGTACGTATCACGTGTGAGCTTTAAAAATGATCGCTGCTGTCAATTTAATCGATAAATTTGCTTTAATCATCAAACTAATACCTTGCAAAGCAATATGAATAGGCGTATACTACTGAGCAAAAACTACTTTGCATTAAAAAAATATTTTAAACCTGATCTTTGATTTGTCTTACGCAAAGTAAACAAAACATTTGCATAAACAAGTCAAGACTGGTGCATTCGTGACAGATTTTAGTTAGATTTTTTGAAAAATTACTATCTACCAGAACGGGTGGGAGAGGTGGCTTAAGGAGGCTTTTATGCTTTGCCTCGCAGCAACAACAACGGCAGCTGTAACTGGTCTATTAATCTCTATTAAACAGTTTATTAAGTCACAGTCACCAGTTGTTATTGCCTCTAGCTAAAGTGGAGGCAAGCTGATACAGCAAGTTCATTGTTGCATAATATTGATCGGTACAACAAAGAAACTGGTCAGATACAGATAAAAAATAAAACCAACTGGCCGGCCTTCATCAGAGAAATGCAAAGTTAAAGATATGTACATGTACTGTCTAAGTATTACATGGATTATGCACTGAACACTTCTAACAGTGAACTAGGTAATGGTGAATTTGTTGTCAGATCTTTGGATCACAGAGATCAATGATGAGAAAGTAAGGTGGGAATGAAAGTGATGATCAATAAGAATGATAAAGAATGATGATGATATATAATGATGAAGATGATAAGAAATATTGATGATGCAGAACTAAGCTGATAAGAATTTAGTATTTAATAGTTAATTCAGTCAGCTTCATCGTGTACATAATGCAAACATACACTTGCCATTTATAAATGGATAACATGGACATTTTCATAAACCTCTGAGGGTTTATCCTGAAGGTCATAACCCAACCACTGTTAATGTAGGATGAGGATGCTGATTAAAAATGACGAACAAGGATGGTGAATATGACTAGAAATAAAGATGACGAGGAATGAGTCTGATGCCGAATGAAGAAGACGAGAGGAAGGAGAGAAAAAGAAACAAGGATGTGTTCAAAGTGCTGAGATGACAAAGATGATGTACTTGCGGCTATTTGAGCCAGTCTGTCTCAACAGTCTGCCTCCGTACCGTGCCAAGTTCTCCAGGATTGAGGGCCTGACATTTGTGGCATGCACACAGCAAGACCGCGATTCTGGTGGTGTAGTGTTTTGCTGAACCCACCCACCAGATGCTACGAGACACAGTTGTGTAATGAAAGCAATATGTCCTGCATGCCAAACTGTCTCAACTGGGCTACAGATCATGCCATTCATGCTTTTTGCGACCATAAACACGTCAGAATCTGAACTACTTATGAGTCCAAGTTCAAGAGCCGGACAGTGTGCACGAGAAATGGTCACACAATGGGAAGACTCTTTACAGGTTATTTTGGCAAAAACCACAGTCTTCCATACGCAAGGCTACGCACTACTGATTGGCAAATTTTTTTACAGAGCATGTTTATTTATCGCAGTGCTTTTTCAGCATTTTAGCGACATGTTTCATGAGCAACTGAGAGGAATCACTCTCTCCTCATCAACTGCCAATCCATCTATTGTGGAACAGTTTGCACTGGTCAGCTTCTGGATCACGCGTTTCTGTTTACGACGCACGTGTTAACTGCACTCGTGTGTGTGTGTAAATGCAGCATACTTGCTAGAAATGTGTGCCAGACCCTATGGCCTTCTGCTGGTCCTCTGTGGCTGTTTTATCAGCCTGCTTCAGGCCCCAGCTGCACTTAGTTACATTATCACAACTTCCTGCTTTGTTCAAGCTTAGTTTAACACAGCAATGCCCAAGACGTGTATGAAAATATCGCAAACGTGTTAAACCAAAACAGCGCCACGGCCACTGAACTAAACATTCGGAACCAGATATCTGTCTGCCATATACGGTAACATAGGCTGGCCACAACTGATCGTAGAACACAATAAGCATGCAATATTCCCGCACCTACGCCTAGAGAGAGATAACGGCCAAATAATAACGATGTACTCAAAGAAGGATATGTGTCTCTTTTGATTCGGGTGCTACTTCAGGTCAACGCGTCAGATTAGGCGAAATCATCAGGGGACGTGAGCAGGTGTCTAGCAGAGCCAAGTCCATGATTTATAGATGCTCAACAACTACTCAATTATACGCTTCAGCTCAAGTCTGCCTCGGTTAACGGGCCAGAAACACAACTCTATATGTGCTCGATTCTCAAGGATCCTGTCATGTATTATTTACACTGCCTTCACGTTGCATGTCCACAATAAACATTCATTCACTGATTTAGATTTCCCTGCCGTGTTTACATTTTTTACTTCTTACTGACGATTTAATGACGGCAACATGTTCTATGCATGAACTGGTCGGTTAGTCAGTGATTACAATATTACAATGACTTCATTAACAATATTTGCATTACATTTTGTTTATCATTCAAGACCAACAATGACATAATTCTCTATATTTACAACTCATTTTTTATTTTTATGCTTCAAGCTCAGTTTTCCATTTTTTTTCAAGAATTACAATGCATTTATTTTCCCTGTTTTCCCTATCAATGTAAATTGAAATGTTCTCACATTTAGTGTACCAGTTATATAGTGATTTTATATTATTATTATTATTACACTAATATAATACTGATATTCTCTTAGTAGATTTCAGTTTGGAATATAAAATTATATATATATATATATATATATATATATATATATATATATATATATATATATATAATATTTACTGATATGTACAGGTAGCATAGCTTACAAGCTTAATTTATCATTAGAATATACACAACCTTAGATATGAACCTAGGTGTTACTTGGATATAGAATATATCATCTTTTAGTAACAAATATGCCACATTATTTGTGTTAAAACCTCTCCCTGTATCTCATGCCCACTATGAGAGCAGACTGCAACAAAAAGATATATCTTGACGGATAAAATACTTACATCCGATTGGATTAATCATAGGCTGACCTACAGATGGGAAACATGGTGTTATGTATGAGATATTGCAACAGCTCTCCTGCTTGTTGTAGTTGATGTATGTTTCCCATGCATGTGCATAAGCATCACTCACCACACACTTGCGTCATAAAGTCATCATAAAGTCGATGGAGCATTCTGAGCGCCTGGATCGGTGGCATTATTAAACCTAAGAGGTGCCAGGGATTCTCAAAATACTAGACATCGCAACAATTTATGTCAGTCGCTCACATGAGACGCTAACTAATTTCGCTGATGAACTTTCATCTCCAGTCGCTGGAGGTGAGAAAGGACGAGGCGGACATAAAAGGGTGGTAGTTTTTTAGAGTATACCGCCTGAACTGTAACACTTTAAACTTCACCCTACGGGTGGACAAAGTCTAAACTGCTGAGCGATCGTCCAAAGGCGACCACTATGTGTGGGAATATGCCATCACAGGTACCGTGTGAGTTATTTACACGAGCGCTAACATCAAAAACGCTTTATCCAGGGTGAAATTCACAACATAGGAACAGTATTTTAACTTTGGTTCATTTCTGAATGAAATATTGTACATGCTCGTATCAGCAGTGTGTTTAATTGTCACAAATATCCAAACTGACTTTTTGTTTAATAATAAATGTTAATAAAAATTCCCACTTAGTTCTTGAACACAAGAAAACAAAACTTAATTGTCGTAATAATGTCACACACTACTGTGAAAAATAAAAGAAATACAGGGAGTACTGTTTTTTTTTTGTAGAATCAACAACTGGTCTTTCTTGCAGGAAGATTCTTCATTATTACGTCATGTTTCTGGAAATTCTGTAAAATTACTATCACCCTATACATGGGATCTGTCGTCCCAGCAAGCAATCTATTATCGTGGATAGTTTTTACTGAAGATATAAGTGTTAATGCAAGCTATGATGTTTTGTAATGACAAAAAGTCATTTCCACATCACGGATGTGGGACATTGCAAATAGCGTACACATTACAGACCATTCCGTTTTCTTGGAACGATATAATTATGTATACTAATGTGAGACCCGTATATCCACATAAATGTTTCGTAACATCAAACGGCGTTGCCACATCACGGATGTGGGTGTATTTCAAATGACATGTACCCAAACGATCAGACTACTAGTTGTGATGGCCGACCACCCTGCAGTAAACACACACACCCTGGGTAACATGTGTTTGGGGGCATAAATCAAGACTTGTTGTGCTTTAGAACGTAACTGCAAGACAGATACGCTGGTGAATAGACACGCTATCATGTCATCAGTGTCTTCTCAGGTTCTCACTGGTGTCTAGTTTTACAAGTGGGGTGAGATTGTGGCCCAGAGGCTGTCCCTGGCGTCAGACCATGTCTTCCCCACAGATATGTGGTCTCCCCACAGCACCAACCTGTAGTATTCACACTCACACTGCCTCGCAACCTGTTTCATTAACATTTCTCACGGAGGCAACTTCTACAAAATCCCACTCTGTCTGCTTGAGATTCGTCCTTGTTTAAACTAATTATTTGAATTTGCTGACACTTGAAATCCTATGTGACGAAACACACTACTTAGCTTACCTGAAACTCCAGGCCATGTTGATCACGGCAAAAGTCTTTTAGCTTCGGGTAGACATTTTCCATCAAGGCATTGCGCTCCTCTAGAGTGTCTGGAGCACACAACATCATCGCAGTCAGTGAACAGTGGCACACATGTTGGGACAGAAGGTTGAGGGACATGGTAGATGAAGGGATAGATGTTTGAGGGACATGGTAGATGAAGGGATAGATGTGTGAGGGACATGGTAGATGAAGGGATAGATGTGTGAGGGACATGGTAGATGAAGGGATAGATGTGTGAGGGACATGGTAGATGAAGGGATAGATGTTTGAGGGACATGGTAGATGAAGGGATAGATGTTTGAGGGACATGGTAGATGGAGGGATAGATGTTTGAGGGACATGGTAGATGAAGGGATAGATGTGTGAGGGACATGGTAGATGGAGGGATAGATGTTTGAGGGACATGGTAGATGGAGGGATAGATGTTTGAGGGACATGGTAGATGAAGGGATAGATGTGTGAGGGACATGGTAGATGAAGGGATAGATGTGTGAGGGACATGGTAGATGAAGGGATAGATGTTTGAGGGACATGGTAGATGAAGGGATATATGTGTGAGGGACATGGTAGATGAAGGGATAGATGTGTGAGGGACATGGTAGATGGAGGGATAGATGTTTGAGGGACATGGTAGATGGAGGGATAGATGTTTGAGGGACATGGTAGATGAAGGGATATATGTGTGAGGGACATGGTAGATGAAGGGATAGATGTTTGAGGGACATGGTAGATGAAGGGATAGATGTTTGAGGGACATGGTAGATGAAGGGATAGATGTTTGAGGGACATGGTAGATGGAGGGATAGATGTTTGAGGGACATGGTAGATGAAGGGATAGATGTGTGAGGGACATGGTAGATGAGGGATAGATGTTTGAGGGACATGGTAGATGGAGGGATAGATGTTTGAGGGACATGGTAGATGAAGGGATAGATGTGTGAGGGACATGGTAGATGAGGGATAGATGTTTGAGGGACATGGTAGATGAAGGGATATATGTGTGAGGGACATGGTAGATGAAGGGATAGAAGTGTGAGGGACATGGTAGATGGAGGGATAGATGTTTGAGGGACATGGTAGATGGAGGGATAGATGTTTGAGGGACATGGTAGATGAAGGGATAGATGTGTGAGGGACATAGTAGATGAAGGGATAGATGTGTGAGGGACACGGTAGATGAATGGATAGATGTTTGAGGAACATGGTAGATGGAGGGATAGATGTTTGAGGGACATGGTAGATGGAGGGATAGATGTTTGAGGGACATTGTAGATGGAGATATAGATGTTTTATGGACATGGTAGATGGAGGCATATAAGTTTGAATGGACAGAGGTTTGAGGGACATGGTACATGAATTGACAGAGGTTTGAGGGACATGGTAGATCAGGGCTTTATGCAGGACCAAATTATTGCCAGTCACACATGTTTTGGTGGACACATAGATGTTAAATGTTATGCCAGTTTACAAACTTTAAATGTGTCTGATGACCTAATATGGACTACAGACACACATGTGACACAATTAACACTCACTTTTGAGGCATAACTGACAATATCTATGATTTGGAAGACCTTTTTTGCTCCTTCATTTTTTACCTGTCCACCACCAGTCCACCCATATTTCTACCTGTCCACAACGGTTTTTACCTGTCCAAATGACGGGTGGACGGGTGGATGCATAAAGCTATGTGGTAGATGAAGGGACAGAGGTTTAAGGGACATGATAGATGAAGGGATGGCGGTTTGAGGGACATGGTTGATGAAGGGATAGAAGTGTCAGTGACATGAGAAATGTCAACTAACCAGAACACATCAATTTTTAAAGCCCAGTTGATAAGATGGAATGGAATAACCCTCTGCCCCAGACGACACTATGAGGGTTTTGTGCCTACACAATACACATCACATACACCTGCTTGAAACCACTCATGGATAGCACCTGCTGTGAAACATTCACACTACCAACCAGGGTAGTCTGACTAGATAAGCAGTGCATGTGACACTGACTTGAGATATTGCCAGGTCTTGTGCTTGCTAATTGCTTGCCAGAGCCTGTCTGTGTCACACACTGCATGACAACCTAATACAAGGTTAATAGGTCAGGGAAGTGGAATAAATATCTGTGTCATTTCTCTCATATCGTGATCATCTTGTCAATGGCTTCTTCACATGTCATAAGACAGTCACAAGAACTAATCACAAGATCGTCCTTCACAGTTTCAAGTGTTACCACGATATGCTGCTTAGTAAATCGTGACTGCAATGCTTTTATAATAACATTCATAATGCTTTATGGCAATAAGTCAACAAATAGCAAGTGACGAATGTAAATATGTTTCGCATAGTGAAATTGTACACTTGGAAAGGTTTACAAGCAATCAACATTTGTAACTGATGTGGTTCTTACAAGGTTCTTATTTTCGTAGTTTAAATTTCACTACGTTGTAGACATATTACAAAAAAAAACCGTGGAATTTTCTCCAATTTATAATGTAACACAGTCCCATTTTTTTATATATATATATATATATATATATATATATATATATATATATATATATATTAATATATATATATATATATATATGTATATATATACATAGAAGAAATATGTGCCAGGAACTCTGCAATGCACACTGGTGATATGCGCAAAGGAACTAACATTGGTCATACCAACATAGCCTACCAGGTAGATGTCCCAATACCAGTTGGTCCACTGCCATAATTTGCTATGCTAAAAAGCAGTCTGCCGCGGGAGGTTGCAGATGAAACAAGTTGATGTAAACAAGTTTGATCAAGGCGCCAAGTAAGCGAACCTGTCATGCAGTCAGCGATCACACTTGAGTGGACTCCATTAACTCGCTCACACGTCAGTAGCTGGTTAACGATCGTCTCAGTCTATTTAGGGAACATGTCAACGAATTAACGCTGCATCATAAACGAACTGTAAAAACAACCGTAACCCACTAATACAGAGGTTAGCGATGAAAAGAAAACTGCACCTAAAGAGAAGATAACGCACGAACTGTTTGGTGTATGTAGTTTTTGTATTTACTAAGAGGGTAGCGAGGCAGAGTGACCTTGCGGTGGTGGGGGGGTCGATGGGAGGAGGGAATAGGTGCAACTCGCTGCAGATTGTTCACATCTAATGAAACGAACACAAGTCTACAGCTGGCCATTGGGCCAAGGAGAAAACATATGTTCAACCAGAGCTTAAGAATGCAATAATTACTAGAGTAAAGTCAGCCAGAGAAAAGCCAACAGTCGCTTAATTAAAAAGAAAACCGAAACTGCTGTAATTTCACAATGACTGTGATAACGATTAAGGGCACAGAATCTTGAGGTAGAACTTATTTAATGAGAAGAATGAAGTAAGACACTATATTAATTGTTCAAACAACGGTTTGTTTTATACATTTTAACAAACAAGGTTCTTCCGTGAACAGTCTGTTGACGAAGGCAATACAATCCATTTAGTGACGGAATGAGCACCACTGCTGTGGCTCTTTTCCAGCACTGACCAGTGTCCAGTTGCTCTATAGAGACACTGCCCAGTGTCCACTAACAACACTGTCATGATTAATGATGTCTCACGCAGATTAAGAAGGTGCGAGGATTAATCAAATAGAGTTGTGTTTGAGCGCAGATACTCGCCCTGGTAAACAGACACTGTGGCTCAGACATTTAATATGAAATCTACGATGCAAGGGACTGTTGTGAAAAGCAGTAGATTAATCTGTAATAAAACATATTTGTTTTATAAATACACCTGTATATCATTAAACTTATGTACTTATCAATAATTTGCATGTCTGGGTCAACTTATTCTGGTTAAATGTAGCCAGCCAACCCTAGAATGTAGTCCTCTCAACGTGATAAGAAAAGACTTAATTTATTAGAAACAGAAGGAAAAACCGCTACCCAACTCTAATTTTAGCTGTCAAAGTAAAAGGACAACACCTTGGTTTGAAAAAATCTATTCAAGTACCTGGCTACTGACTACCATACAAAAAGTCAACTCAGAAAAAAGAAGATCCAACTTAAAACTGATGTGACAGGTGCAGCACCGTGATTAGTATGATGTACTAAGAACGTTTGGAACACAGATCTATAAATTCTGACAGTAGTTACGCCTGGCATGTATAGGCCCCTATCGATCAACGTGAAGCCTCGTCTAAGCACAACATACACATAAAGTGTGTTAATTGATGTTAATTGCCAACATTGATTTAAGTAAGTAGATTTGTTCTACTAAAGTGACATGTTGGCTTGTCACGGCAGAAAGGGTCGTGTCTGTGTATTGTGGTTGTAGGAACAGATGAACTCGCATTGTTTCTGGAGTCATAGGCTGAGTGGATTTAGCAGATTTAGATTGTAATCATTTGCTAGTTTCCAAGAAAACTTAATGTACTGATTGTGTTGTTTGTTGTTGAGATTTGTGACATTTGTTACCAGTAGTGTCATTCTAGGGTTGCTGTGTTATGCACGTGTTTAATTGTGATGTAATTGATGGGGTGGCTGCCACGAGAGCGACCAAAATGGTCTTAGTGACAGTCTCCTCGACCCCTGGTTATTTTACCTACAGTAACAATTCATAATCAATTACATTTCTGTTATTTCTTATGCAACTACTTGTCATTTTGCTGCACAGTGGTACTAATAATACTATTACTAATGTAATATTATTTTATAATTTGAACTGTAGGTAATTTTTATGAACATTGCTTTATGTATATTTTTATTGGGTCAATAAACACTACCGATAGCAACTGTACTGGTGCATAGATCTTTCGTAAGCATACACTTAATTGGTTTATGAAATCACAAACTATTACTGTAATATTTTAATTTAATAATTCACATGGTGTATCCTATAATTATTTAAAAAATTGTTAATATTTTAATAAATAATATTTTAATAAACAATAATATTTACAAGCAACAGAACAGGTTTCTTTATCTCATTAATTTTGTGAATGTCCGACATTTTGAGAGTTATTTAACTGACATACAACAAATGCTACGTAAATAAGTATGCTGCCAGTTTCTCCAGTGGCCCAGTGTCTGGCCAGCAGACCACATGTCCTAAATTAGACAGCAGCAAAGAATGACCAACTGTGTCCAGCTAGTTGTGGGTACACTACACACATCTGTGACTGCCAACTGACTGACTGCCAACTGACCATCACAATGGTAGACTGACCTGCCAATTAAGATAAGATAAGACAATAGAGACAGCCCATCACTCAGGCCTCATGAATTGATTCAATTAGTTTTCAAAAGTTGTTTATACTGTAGATAATGAAGACGCGTGTTACTTACATTATGGGACGTATGTTTATCAATGGATACTATTTATACAGTAATCTATCTGCAACAAATATTTGTATGTCACTTATTATGCGATGACACATGCAGGTGTTATTTCTGTCGCTTTCCCCGATGATAAACCTACTTTGAAGGTATCAAATGCCAGAGATTATTAATGCAGCTTGCATGTATTGAATTATCAACTAAGTGTCGTTAATGTACACAACTGTCTTTAGATAATCTTCAGGTGATACATAAATGACATAACTCAAGTAGACTTTGTTACATATTTAGAATATATTGGATACATATGTACACATAACTTTATGCAGACACATGTCGACCTGTCATTTGGATGTGTAAAACCCATTTTTGATGGGTAGAAAGAAATTAAATATCACTGGAGGGATAAAAAATAAGAAGCAAAAAAAGGTCTTCAAAAATCATGCCATAGTCAATTAAAAATTGAAAATGGGTGTCACATGTGTATGTATACTTTATTTCACATCATAATGCATGTATATTGACTGGCTTGTATGTATGTGAGTTAAGATGCATATCTCCCACAAAAAATGTAACCCTCATAGAGGCTTCTATGTATGTATGTATGTATATATATATATATATATATATAATATATATATATATTATATATATATATATATATATATATATATATAGTATATATATAATATATCATATAAATGATATTGTACTATAAATATGTACATACGTCGGAACAAAACGGTGTATATATATATATATATATATATATATATATATATATACACACCATATTTAGTTATCTAAAATGAAAATTTTCTTATCTCAAATGAAAGTAGTACAGGTCTGTGAACAAAATCTAAATAAGGAGTAGTCAAATAAAACAACCAGTGGTTAAATAACAATGTGACATAACAATAGGGTTTGACCCCTTCAGTACGCCACCCTTACCACTAAAGAAATGAGATGACAGCCATAACACATTGATGACTGACAATGACAAGTAAACTTGCTGTTTTTATAACACTACTGTCAGTTTTTGTCACAGCTACCAGAATGCAATCATACTTGAAGAAAAAACTACGTTGGCATTTGACATTTTTACTACAATGCTCATCAATAGTCATGAGCTTTTTTAAATTTGGAATTTGAAGTAGAATATCTTGTAAAACGAAGACTACAGAAAATGGGAAAGGCTGGAACAATCTTACAATTTATGCTACTTGTGTGGAATTTAAAAAAAATATACCAACCAACTGAACTACCAAACTGTTATATAAAATGGTAATGCCATTATATAACCAAAAGGATAATAATACATTTTTAGCCACACTGTCAATGTACTTATCAATGTGGTTATTTTAACATCACCGCTCCCACAATGCATATACTGAATAGAAGTACTTAACAATTTGTTATCGTTCATTCAGGCATTGTGAACTTCAAAATAAATAGCATAACTTGGTATTTATATGGAGATATCCAGTCCAGTGTTGATATGTTAAGTTACTCATGTAGGCGTCGCCTATAGTTACTTGTATGACACAACGATTGTTATCTTACTTCCTAGTTATCCCAAATACAGGTGAATATCTGCAGTGTCACATCAGGAACTTTTTACCGTTCAGCTGGCATTGGGCCACCGCCCAAACTACCTATAAAAAATAGGGCACCTGTGTGAAATGTTCACCCTTATGAGTAATGCAGATACGTAGATTGAGAGGGCGGCAACTGGACACGGTTAAGTTTGAGCAGTTAAAACTATCCACTGGTCACACTATAGGGCAAGTCAATGTTTACACACTTGTTCCCTTCATTTGGCACTACTTATTGATATGGTGCAGTCGTAACCTGCTGCGTAATGCATTGTTAACAAAGGCAGAACCCAAACAAATGCCCATATTGGATTGAGCATTAACCACGTATTATGATTTCTGAATGGACCGTAAGTACACTTTGACTTCCTGTTACATTAATCATTGATATTGTACAAAACTACACATTGTCGTTAATCATTCATCACTGAGGCATGTGGTGGCTTTGATAGCAACAAGATGATAAAATGTATGGTTACACTTGATGGTGTCAGTAATGCATCTTTTCAATCTAAATATGTAGAAAAGCATACGTTGTACTAGATTACTAATTACCCATATTACATGTCTGGGGTTTTTTATGTCACTACAGTCAAGTGTTGTAAACTTGTATGTACTTGAACTGCAGTGTAAAAAAGTGAAGTCTATCGCAAAATAATGCACTGACTGACCAATGGTTAACAACCAAATTTGCACAGGGATCCCTTTATTTACACAATTAAGACATACATGTATATTTTCTGTACTCTGAGGATCACGAGTGACCCTCATTTAGAGCCAAAGCAATTACAAAATAATGTTGAGCCTTGAGGTGAACAATTTGCTTAATTTATGTCCGACAATTAAAATATTATAATATCAATTCAAGGGTTTAATGTACCCATTATAAATGAATAAACTAAAGACCTAATGACAGGGCAGGGCACTGCAGTGGCTTTCAGTAAACTGTCAGGTGAAAACAGGTAGGCATACAGGACAAGCAGGCGGGAATACTTATATTAGTTTGGCCTTGGGAAGTTCAACAGTGATAAATATAGCGAGTACTGACTGATTAGTTAGTTGCGGCAGTGACAAGAAACTAATGACGTACCTGAGAATGTGGAACTAATGAAGACACGAACAATCCGAGATGATATCTCTGGTAAGTCATTCAACTGGCCTTCCAAGATAGGCGACACCTCGTGAACGTCGACCTCCGAATGGTAAATGGATATCTGTCGATCCATGATCGTACGTCTAGAACTAAACCGAATCACCCCTACGTTAACCTACTTAACACATGTCGTCAACTTGCCGAGCGAGCTGCGTTCATAATACTGCGTTCACGGTAGCTCCCGTTAAGTGTAACAATACTGTGTATTCGGTCGCCGACACAACAGTGTTCGTTTACCGGCGTTCCCAAGGCTAAGGCCGGCGTTCAACCACCGGTGCCGTAATGTCGTTGGCGAAGCACCGAGCGTCGATTGAGTTTAGACGAGGTCAGCTACTGTGGTTGTGCCTGCGTCTACGACCGCCGCTGTCGAGTGTTATTGCCATACTGTTGTTCATTCAACAAACTCGTCTCAATACTCAACCAATCCGTGTCGTATCGCGGTGACTTGTACGGCGAACAACTGCGAATCACACGTACGCACTTTCCACATTGTCACACAATTACCGGGTGTCGTCAGAAGTTAGACAACTCTATTCAGCCAACATCCGTTGCTAATTTTGGGGATTGGCTCGGCTGGTCAGCGCCGCCCCACGCGCTATTCGACGGGAATTCCCCCTCCGCAAGGCCCGGGATCGCATGAGCGATAATCAATGATTCTACACGTTTCGCTAAACTGTCGTCTCGCGCGAAGCCAAATCACAACCCGATGGTATCCAGTGATGTCACACGCATTCGCGGCTACTATCGTGCTTCGCGTTCATCAATATAAACAGTTAGATCTGACATACTTTGCGGCCACGAAAGGTACAACGTCGCTGTCGATGCCACGCCCCCATTTTCCTCGAAGACGATACTGGAGGGCCTACTTGCCGTCGTTAACTGCAGCTGTTGTACGCCGTCATAAAACTCTGTTTTTCTACGAGTCGTTTTTTCTTATGCAAATGTTCGCTGTGTCGCATTGACACAACGCGTCACCTGACAACCAAATAACATAGGAGTATTTCCAATCGCCGGAAGTGAGTCACGTCGGCTGCAACTTCAAGCGTTCTGCTTGCGTGGAACTTTATCTACAACTGTCGCCTGTCTCTTGTTTACACCTTTTCCTTAGCATCGGTGTCGGACATATGTAAAACAAAGCACTAAAGTTGAGCTTCCAGTAATCTTCGTTATAGCCTACAGACAATTGCGATTGTTCTCTTTTTGTAACCAACCCCACCGCACACGTAGGCCACACCCCCGTAGTAGGCGGGCCGTGCAAGTCACCAAAAAGTGTTCAACAATCGGATTTAATGACTCAGCTGTACAAAACTGCGTGGGTCTTATTTAAAAAAGTTGCAAATCAATTATATAGATTAACAGGAGGTTTGTTAAAAAGTAGTATGTAAATGTATCCAATGATGCAAAGTTGCCCCTCGCCAGAGGGTTAGGCGTGAACAAAAATACGGTGGAGGGGACTAATTTCCTATCAATGTCACCATCAGAATTGGGGGAATAGTGACACGAATGGCGAGGTGACCGTATCAGTGGAACGGATGTACAATAAAGTACTATTACACAAATAATTGGGGAATGTTCGATGGTGACCTTAATTGCGATGTAGCTGTATTACCGACTTGACCGTAGAGCAAGGTTCGGCCGTGCGATCATAGATATTTATCTATAGCGTACCTTCGCGAAGTCACTGGACGCACTACCGGAGCTATACCTAGTTCTGTTGAGCTATCTAGGTGGCTGTTGCGAAATGACTAGTAACGTAGATCAACATGCGTGACACAGCAGACGCGATATCGTAAAATCATAGTATGCCTTTGTCGGTCAGCCTTTGAGGCAGTACACAACATGTCGATAGTAGTGGTCGCTAATGGATCATTAAGACACACATTCACCCATTACCAAAAACAGCGAATGTTGCAACTTAGTGTGAAGGAGTGCATGGTTTTGTTACTGATACGCGATGTATATCCGCCTATTATGCTATTTATTGCTGTGGCGTTTCGTTGTGTTTTGCGCAATGGCGTAGCCGGGGGGGGGGGGGGGCATGGCCCTCCAATTTCGGAAAAGGGTATGGTTGATTAGAACGGAAGACCAATAACTGGCTGCCTGATTCATATAATCATACAGTATCAGGATGCCTGTGTAAGACATACCTTCCCAGTTGTACCCTTTCGCAACGAAATTTGTCATATTCAATAGGATTCATGCTCCACTTCTGTTGCTGGCAGCAGCCCAAGAGGTGACAATGCAACGAAGATGTCTTCGTTCTCAACGTGCGTGATGGAGTATTAGGTCCCGTAAGCAGGGCACTGTCAACAGGTGACGGATGAACGATGGCTGTGCATTACAGAAGCACCTTTGTTATCTCCGACAGTGTACGCGACTGACTACACTCAACACGTGTCCTCAACTGTAATGTAGGTGTGGTGGACATTGTTTGCAGAAACGTACGTTACTTCCCGGTCGTATTAGCTGATTCACCCCCAGTACGCGGTCAATCGTAGACTCAGACTGTCTTTTGTGTCTCTCACACGGGGTGTTGTCTAACAGGAAATTGTTCCAGCACCTTGGCGTGTCTACGGTAACCACAGCTATGCTGTTTTCTATTATACAAATATTTGGTCATAGGTGCAACATCGATGGATGATATCTACGCATTCACGAGAATAATTCAACGAATCAAAACGTCAAGTTACATTTTGATAACAGAAACGTTTGTAAATGGGTCCCTCAGTGTTAATTACGACATAACAACATGTTGTAGACCCAAAATAAGAGAGGCAGCAATGTAGACCCTACATGCACCGAGTACTGGGATAAATAGTGTTATAGTATTGGCTTGTGGTCAGGAGTTTGTAGGTTTTCTGGTGGCCGAGTCCGACTGTCGATGCCTAGTTGCCTACACCTCTATGCCAAGAATGTGGTCAGCGCAGTCACGTGTGTTGCCGAGACACCAATGTTGTGCACTTGTGTGCAGAGTGAATACGAACAATGGTTTATATACATTTATACGATAATCTTGACATTACCGTTATCACACCACGGTCTTATATGCATATAAGTCCGTGATCACACCATTGTTATGTGGAAATGCAGTAACTAAGTTATACAGTTGGTTTATTATAATTTAAAATCTCGTTTCGTCTTGTACATTTTGGGTTATATGCCAATCATACAATGAATACTTTTAAACAGCTGTTTTGCGGTTTCGTCGGCTGCTATCTGTTTAGCTTTCCACGTGATTTACAAACGTGGACGTCTTCTCTGTGTTTACGTCTTATCTCTATCGTCGTTTCTTTAGCCCCTTGTCGAGTGCTCTCAGTCAAGTGTAGTGACAGGAGACATTTAACCTGTCGTGACACATCGCTGCCTTCTCCACCCCCACTCCACGGAATTGATACCAGTTTGTTTTGGTTTGCGTGAGAAACTCTTAGAATGTGGTAACTGATAGACCGTACTTGGCCTACTGGATATGAATCAAGTAATAGTGCTGTCCGCCTACGAACGAGAAGGAGTATCTAGTTATAAAAATATGTGTATGTATGTAAAATATATATATATATATATATATATATATATATATATATATATATATATATATATATATATATATATATAAGGTTAAACGCCGCGTACGGGAGACCAGTTATGCATAATAGCACGCGTACGGGAGACCGCTGTTTTAAGGAGACCGGAGCAGGTCTCCTTAAAGTTTTGATGTGTGATTGCATAACTAATGCATTTTGTTTAATGATTATCATTGTTAGTGGAGATAGTTTAGATGTAAAGGAATTAACTTATGGAATTACTATAAACTTTATTTTATATTTTGATTGGTTTTGAGCACATTTATTGCAAACACTTGTATATTTATGTGCATAAGGCGCCGCGTACGGGACCCCGGCAGAGCAGTGCTTATGGTTATATATTAATTTTAATAAATATAAACACACATTAATAAAATATTTGACGGATGTCCTAGCCATACGTTGTACATTTGTTAAATGCGGCGCTGTCAATTTGTAAAATATTTTTGTTTCTTTAACACGGCTCCTTTAAAAACCTTTGTAATTGTAGCGAGTGTGTAATAAAGATTACAATTAATTATTGTGTTACCGTCTTTAGTCTTCTGCTACGGGATTCGATGTGTTCTGACTTTTTGGAATGTCAACTGCACATAATAGATCCGTGTATAGGTGTATCGCAACTGTGTTATTCCAATTTATCCGCCCGGATACCGCGCCACTCCCATACCTTGACATGCCTCTCTCGACCGGTTGGCAACAATTGTCATGCCGGAATTGCGTCGACCGGATGTCCTCAAGTTGGATGAATTGCTAATCCTGTTGTTCAACTACTCTCATTTAATTTATTAACATGTTGTGCCATTAACAGAAATTCGAGTCCGGGAAGTGTTCAGCCAGTTATATGCTAATTGTGGTGATGGGACGATAGTTGCCAACCACTCGAGTATAGACCAATATATATATGTCCCCTACTTTTATGTCATTGCGTTTGCACGGGATATATATATACACACACGCACACACGCATGCACACACGCACGCACGCACGCACACACGCACGCACACACACACGCACCCCACACACAAAGGTGCCAAGTTTGATCACGGAATATCTAATTGCTCAACGTGATACTAAGTTGCAGCATTCTGAAAAAATTGTAAATAGTATAGAATGTGGTTGTACTTTTTTTTAAAGAAGTAAAAAATTTCACCACTGGCGCTGGTACGACATTACTGTGTGCGGTGGCTGAGAACCGCTGGTGTGTCAGCATCGTTCCGTTTGCGTTGTTTTGCGGCGGATCATAATATTGGAAGAAGAGCGGGGTATGTTCAACACTGAAAACGTTCGTATCCGTATCGTTGTGACTTCTGATTTAATGCAGGATAAAATTATTGCCAGTCACACATGTTTTAGTGGACACATTAACTGTTAAGCCAGTTTACAAACTTTAAGTGTGTCCGATGACCTAAAATAGACTACAAACACACATGTGACACTATTTTCACTAACTTTCAAGGCATAACTAACAATATCTATGG
>JAODUO010002446.1:30000-33183 GCA_025642075.2 Ridgeia piscesae
ACAAGGGGCTAAAGAAACGACGATAGAGATAAGACGTAAACACAGAGAAGACGTCCACGTTTGTAAATCACGTGGAAAGCTAAACAGATAGCAGCCGACGAAACCGCAAAACAGCTGTTTAAAAGTATTCATTGTATGATTGGCATATAACCCAAAATGTACAAGACGAAACGAGATTTTAAATTATAATAAACCAACTGTATAACTTAGTTACTGCATTTCCACATAACAATGGTGTGATCACGGACTTATATGCATATAAGACCGTGGTGTGATAACGGTAATGTCAAGATTATCGTATAAATGTATATAAACCATTGTTCGTATTCACTCTGCACACAAGTGCACAACATTGGTGTCTCGGCAACACACGTGACTGCGCTGACCACATTCTTGGCATAGAGGTGTAGGCAACTAGGCATCGACAGTCGGACTCGGCCACCAGAAAACCTACAAACTCCTGACCACAAGCCAATACTATAACACTATTTATCCCAGTACTCGGTGCATGTAGGGTCTACATTGCTGCCTCTCTTATTTTGGGTCTACAACATGTTGTTATGTCGTAATTAACACTGAGGGACCCATTTACAAACGTTTCTGTTATCAAAATGTAACTTGACGTTTTGATTCGTTGAATTATTCTCGTGAATGCGTAGATATCATCCATCGATGTTGCACCTATGACCAAATATTTGTATAATAGAAAACAGCATAGCTGTGGTTACCGTAGACACGCCAAGGTGCTGGAACAATTTCCTGTTAGACAACACCCCGTGTGAGAGACACAAAAGACAGTCTGAGTCTACGATTGACCGCGTACTGGGGGTGAATCAGCTAATACGACCGGGAAGTAACGTACGTTTCTGCAAACAATGTCCACCACACCTACATTACAGTTGAGGACACGTGTTGAGTGTAGTCAGTCGCGTACACTGTCGGAGATAACAAAGGTGCTTCTGTAATGCACAGCCATCGTTCATCCGTCACCTGTTGACAGTGCCCTGCTTACGGGACCTAATACTCCATCACGCACGTTGAGAACGAAGACATCTTCGTTGCATTGTCACCTCTTGGGCTGCTGCCAGCAACAGAAGTGGAGCATGAATCCTATTGAATATGACAAATTTCGTTGCGAAAGGGTACAACTGGGAAGGTATGTCTTACACAGGCATCCTGATACTGTATGATTATATGAATCAGGCAGCCAGTTATTGGTCTTCCGTTCTAATCAACCATACCCTTTTCCGAAATTGGAGGGCCCTGCCCCCCCCCCCCCCCCCGGCTACGCCATTGCGCAAAACACAACGAAACGCCACAGCAATAAATAGCATAATAGGCGGATATACATCGCGTATCAGTAACAAAACCGTGCACTCCTTCACACTAAGTTGCAACATTCGCTGTTTTTGGTAATGGGTGAATGTGTGTCTTAATGATCCATTAGCGACCACTACTATCGACATGTTGTGTACTGCCTCAAAGGCTGACCGACAAAGGCATACTATGATTTTACGATATCGCGTCTGCTGTGTCACGCATGTTGATCTACGTTACTAGTCATTTCGCAACAGCCACCTAGATAGCTCAACAGAACTAGGTATAGCTCCGGTAGTGCGTCCAGTGACTTCGCGAAGGTACGCTATAGATAAATATCTATGATCGCACGGCCGAACCTTGCTCTACGGTCAAGTCGGTAATACAGCTACATCGCAATTAAGGTCACCATCGAACATTCCCCAGTTATTTGTGTAATAGTACTTTATTGTACATCAGTTCCACGGATACGGTCACCTCGCCATTCGTGTCACTATTCCCCCAATTCTGATGGTGACATTGACAGGAAATTAATCCCCTCCACCGTATTTTTGTTCCCGTCCATACGCCTATCCCTCTGGCGAGGGGCAACTTTGCATCATTGGATACATTTACACACTGGGTGTCGGGCCGGTTTAAAAAATTTCCGGGGCCCCCTCCTGCAAAAATGCCTTTGGGAAATTTCCCCGGACAAACAAATTTTTCCTTTCACCCTTTTTCAAACCGGCCCCCAAAAAAAAAAATAGAAAATTTTTGGGGAAATAAATTGGGGGGCCCCCCATTTTTTAAAAATGGGGCCCTTTTGGTTTCGTTTTCCCTTTTTTTGTTTTAGGGTTTTCCCCCCCCCCGTGAGCAAAAACGCCCCAAAAACTGGGGATCCTCGGGAAGTACCCCCTTAACTTTGTTTTTTTTTTAAAAAGGTTTTTCCCTTTTTTTTTCCCAAAACTTAAATTTTAAACGAAAAAGACTTTAAATTTTTTGTCCGGGATTCTTTTTTCCAACCCCAAAAATAGAAAAAAGGGGAATTTAAAAATTTTTTAAAAAAAAAATTTAAAAATTTTTAAAAAATTTTTAATTTTTTTAAAGGGTTTTAAAAAATTTAAAATCCCCGTAGGGGTTTTTAAGGGGGGCTCAAAATACGGTTTGGGGAAATTTTAATTCCCCCCCATGGGAATAAAAAAAATTTTCCTATTTTTTTATATATTTTTTAAAAAATTGGGGTTTGGAAATTTAAATTTTTTTTTAAACCGTTAAAACCCGGGGGGGGGAAAAAAAATTAAAAATATAAAATCGATTCCTTTTGTTGGCCCTTTTTTGGGGGTGGGTTTTTTTGTTTTTCCAAAAAACCGAAAGTACAAAGGGTTTGGGAAATTTAAAGTTTTTTTTTTTCGAAGTTGGAAAATTAAAACCCAAATTTTTTTAAAGGTTTGGAAAGGTTTTTTTTCCCCCGGAAACCGGGAAACCCTTTTTGGTGCTTTTGGGGTTTTCAATGCACCGGGGGGGGGACCCTTTTTAAAAAGGGGGTTTTTTAAAAACCCTTTTAAACCCGTTCCCTTAAAATCGTTTGGGGGTTGGGGGATACCCCGTTGTTTTGGGGAAAACAAAATAAAAATTAACCCCCTTTACCCCGGGGGGGGGAAAAAAATTTTTTTAAATTTTTGGGGGGAAAAATTAAAAAAAGGGAAAAAGAAAAAACCCGGGGCCCCCAAAAATCCCCAAAACCCCGGGGGGGCCCCCCACCCCCCAAAAAAAGGGGGAAAAGGGAAAACCAAACCCCTTTTTCAATTAAAAATGCGTTTGAGGGCCCCTTTGGCCCCCCCGGGGGGGGTTTAAAGGAAACCCCCCGGGTGAGAAATTCTCAACCCT
>JAODUO010002447.1:0-10000 GCA_025642075.2 Ridgeia piscesae
GTAAACATGCGGGCAAACCGGTGCGAAAACATGTCCTTCAAACATGCAATGACATGCACTGAATATTGGCAAAGCCCACTGTTTGACGACGCGTAACAAGGGACTTGAATCTACTGTTTAGCAGATACGTATTTGACATCACTGTTTAGCAGTGATGCTCGCCTAAGACCTGAACTGGCGCCGATTCTCCAGTGCCAGTCTACTCGTGCTTACCTTTTCATTTGATAAATGCAATTTATATGCATGTATGAGCAGCATTTTATTACAGACAGTATGTGTACCTGTACTATGTACATATATATTAGTTACTCATTTTGCTAAACTAAAAAACGATGTAACACTGCTTTATTACGTATTTGGGACGAATCAAAAATAAACTTATAATTATGTTCTTGTTCACACGAAGACGACGAATGTGTTGGTCAATATTCGCGGCGACGTTTAACATTTTTGAAACTCGCAACAACCTTCAATTGCATCCACCGAGACGCGTTGGAATGAAACAAAATCGAAGAATTCGAGGATGTGAGATGTATAAGGCCATATACAGACAGATATGTGTGTTGGTAGAATAACAGCCCTAGTGTCAGTAGCCATTGGTAGACTCAAAGGTAATGTATCTACTCAAACAGCGGCATCTCAATAAGAATGACAACCAAGGAACTCGGAAAAACATGGACACTACGATCTCAAGATACAAGGACTCTTGACGCTTGTACGTCGTGTTGCCTGCGCCCCACCAGTGGTGTTACTAGGGCAGACGGACTGCGAAATAACCCGGCCAGAAACGCTCACCCTGAAACTGTCTCAGATGTCATCACATTTAGAAGACTCTGGTGGTTTGAACATGACTGTTTATGTCAACCGAAAGTAGATCACAAAGAGGAGTTCAAAGTTACAAGAAAAAGAGGAAGACAACGACACAGATGGGGTGATCACATTACACGTGACACAAGACCCTCACTCTTAGCAGCAAAGCGGTGTGCTCTAAAAATGGTGGTATTACAACAAAGGTCAAGTTGGCCTACGCCTTAAGTCGGTCGGTCGATCGGTCGGTCGGTCGGTCGGTCGATCGGTCGGACGGTCGGTCGGTCGGTCGGACGGTCGGTCGATCGGACGGTCGGTCGGTCTCAGTCGGACGGACGGACGGTCGGTCGGACGGTCGGTCGGTCGGTCGGTCGGTCGGACGGTCGGTCGATCGGACGGTCGGTCGGTCTCAGTCGGACGGACGGACGGACGGACGGTCGGACGGTCGGTCGGTCGGACGGACGGACGGTCGGACGGTCGGACGGTCGGTCGGTCGGTCGGTCGGACGGTCGGACGGTCGGTCGGTCGGTCGGTCGGTCGATCGATCGATCGGACGGACGGACGGACGGACGGACGGACGGTCGGACGGACGGTCGGTCGGACGGACGGACGGACGGACGGACGGACGGACGGACGGACGGACGGACGCGACGGCGGACGGACGGACGGACGGAGCGGATCGACGACGGACGGACGGACGGACGGACGGACGGACGGACGGACGGACGGACGGACGGACGGACGGACGGACGGACGGACGGACGGACGGACGGACGGACGGACGGACGGACGGACGGACGGACGGACGGACGGACGGACGGACGGACGGACGGACGGACGGACGGACGGACGGACGGACGGACGGACGGACGGACGGACGGACGGACGGACGGACGGACGGACGGACGGACGGACGGACGGACGGACGGACGGACGGACGGACGGACGGACGGACGGACGGACGGACGGACGGACGGACGGACGGACGGACGGACTGTCATTCAGTAAGTAAATTAATTCACCTCAATGTAGTCTAGATGAGAGGGGTACAAATATCGCATATTTAGCACTTTTAAATGCCAAACAACTGCAAGGATAACGCAAACAAGACGACATACGGACGCAACTATGCATTGTTATTATACTGTTTTATTGTAATACCTTTGCAATTTCGGCATACCAATCGTAGATGCCTCGTTGACAAAACTTCCGTAAGCTAATATGATTCTAGCAAACATTTCTCATAGCCGGTCGTAGAAAATACATTGATATAATATTATCATTAATGTTGCCGATACATAAATACGAAACACATTTGCGTTATTGTATTACAGCCTTTGAAATATATGTACAATGTAGGCCTACTATAAGCCAAGTACGTATACACGTAACAATATATAACAATTTATGATATCATCAGTAATGAACAACGATTTAAAAAACAATGTCAAGTCAATAAACATTCATTGACTTGACATTGTTTTTTAAATCGTTGTTCATTACTGATGATATCATAAATTGTTATATATTGTTACGTGTATACGTACTTGGCTTATAGTAGGCCTACATTGTACATATATTTCAAAGGCTGTAATACAATAACGCAAATGTGTTTCGTATTTATGTATCGGCAACATTAATGATAATATTATATCAATGTATTTTCTACGACCGGCTATGAGAAATGTTTGCTAGAATCATATTAGCTTACGGAAGTTTTGTCAACGAGGCATCTACGATTGGTATGCCGAAATTGCAAAGGTATTACAATAAAACAGTATAATAACAATGCATAGTTGCGTCCGTATGTCGTCTTGTTTGCGTTATCCTTGCAGTTGTTTGGCATTTAAAAGTGCTAAATATGCGATATTTGTACCCCTCTCATCTAGACTACATTGAGGTGAATTAATTTACTTACTGAATGACAGTCCGTCCGTCCGTCCAAATCCGTCCGTCCGTCCGTCCGTCCGTCCGTCCGTCCGTCCGTCCGTCCGTCCGTCCGTCCGTCCGTCCGTCCATCCGCGTCCGTCCGTCCGTCCGTCCGTCCGTCCGTCCGTCCGTCGTCCGTCCGTCCGTCCGTCCGTCCGTCCGTCCGTCCGTCCGTCCGTCCGTCCGTCCGTCCGTCCGTCCGTCCGTCCGTCCGTCCGTCCGTCGTCCGTCGTCCGTCCGTCCGTCCGTCCGTCCGTCCGTCCGTCCGTCCGTCCGTCCGTCCGTCCGTCCGTCCGTCCGTCCGTCCGTCCGTCCGTCCGACCGTCCGTCCGTCCGTCCGTCCGTCCGTCCGTCCGTCCGTCCCCGTCCGTCCGACCGACCGACCGTCCGACCGATCGTCCGTCCGTCCGTCCGTCCGTCCGATCGATCGATCGACCGACCGACCGTCCGTCCGTCCGACTGCGACCGACCGACCGTCCGACCGACCGACCGTCCGACCGACCGACCGACCGACCGACCGACCGACCGACCGTCCGTCCGTCCGACTGAGACCGACCGACCGTCCGACCGACCGACCGTCCGACCGACCGACCGACCGACCGACCGTCCGACCGACCGTCCGTCCGTCCGACTGAGACCGACCGACCGTCCGACCGACCGACCGTCCGACCGACCGACCGACCGTCCGACCGATCGACCGACCGACCGACCGACCGACCGACCGACCGACTTAAGGCGTAGGCCAACTTGACCTTTGTTGTAATACCACCATTTTTAGAGCACACCGCTTTGCTGCTAAGAGTGAGGGTCTTGTGTCACGTGTAATGTGATCACCCCATCTGTGTCGTTGTCTTCCTCTTTTTCTTGTAACTTTGAACTCCTCTTTGTGATCTACTTTCGGTTGACATAAACAGTCATGTTCAAACCACCAGAGTCTTCTAAATGTGATGACATCTGAGACAGTTTCAGGGTGAGCGTTTCTGGCCGGGTTATTTCGCAGTCCGTCTGCCCTAGTAACACCACTGGTGGGGCGCAGGCAACACGACGTACAAGCGTCAAGAGTCCTTGTATCTTGAGATCGTAGTGTCCATGTTTTTCCGAGTTCCTTGGTTGTCATTCTTATTGAGATGCCGCTGTTTGAGTAGATACATTACCTTTGAGTCTACCAATGGCTACTGACACTAGGGCTGTTATTCTACCAACACACATATCTGTCTGTATATGGCCTTATACATCTCACATCCTCGAATTCTTCGATTTTGTTTCATTCCAACGCGTCTCGGTGGATGCAATTGAAGGTTGTTGCGAGTTTCAAAAATGTTAAACGTCGCCGCGAATATTGACCAACACATTCGTCGTCTTCGTGTGAACAAGAACATAATTATAAGTTTATTTTTGATTCGTCCCAAATACGTAATAAAGCAGTGTTACATCGTTTTTTAGTTTAGCAAAATGAGTAACTAATATATATGTACATAGTACAGGTACACATACTGTCTGTAATAAAATGCTGCTCATACATGCATATAAATTGCATTTATCAAATGAAAAGGTAAGCACGAGTAGACTGGCACTGGAGAATCGGCGCCAGTTCAGGTCTTAGGCGAGCATCACTGCTAAACAGTGATGTCAAATACGTATCTGCTAAACAGTAGATTCAAGTCCCTTGTTACGCGTCGTCAAACAGTGGGCTTTGCCAATATTCAGTGCATGTCATTGCATGTTTGAAGGACATGTTTTCGCACCGGTTTGCCCGCATGTTTACTGACCAGTCCGACCCGTTCGGTCGAATGAGAAACTACACAAATAAACACTTTAATGTGATGACAGTTCGCTAGATCATGCTTCCTGTTTACACTGTGTTGGTGCACGCGATCTGGTAAGGACGTCACGTGACTGAAAGAGAAACGAGTAAACAAATGCATTAATCGAATGGCGCAAACAACGCGCAACACTAATGTACTTGAGCTGAAATAATGGCGTCCAACGAACAGATTGACGCTAAGGAACTTGACTGGCGCGTTTTACGAACTTATTGGAGACTAGTGATTCGTTGTTAATGGTATCAGACCCTGAATCACGAAAACCCGGGTGCCAATACTATTCTGCCGAGTCGAGCCTTGGGCAAGTTCGTTCATTCTGTAATACTAGAAATAATTACTTCATTTTACATAGCGGCACGTACACACACACGCACGCACGCGGATAAATTTGACACAGTATATATACATATATATACATACATATATATATATATATATATATATATATATATATATATATATATATATATACGTATGTGCAAGCCCTTCAAATACAGCATACTGCATATGTGTAACTATACTACAATAATTATTTTAAAATAAAATGTTATATTAATATATATTACAAAATACATTTATAAATAAACCATTATATATATATATATATATATATATATATATATACATACACACACATATATATATATATATCAAGTGTCGATTAAATGTTGGCTTCGCAATATTAATAAAAGTACATTTTGTTCTGCTCTAAAATCAATTCAAAATTCAGCTAAATAAAATTAATAAATAATCAAACTATCATAGACGATAAACTAGTAAATAACTAAGTAAACTAATGTATTGGCTCAATAATGGCTATTAAATTCTAACTAAAAGTAAGCTATTTCTGCTCTACGTTAATCCATTTATCTCGGCTGTATGACTGCATATTTGCATATGAATAGTCTTCGCGCATTTATCGTAGCGTGACTGAATGGTTCCCAAACACGTTGAGATGTAGTTCGATTGAAACGGATGGGGGAACGTCTATGGAATGGATATGGCGGTATAATTAGAGCTTACCTTTAGGGGAAGGGCGGGTAAAGTGGACCCCTTCGGCGTCGATCGACCTTCATTTTACATTTATGTACAAAACACATTATGTTTTGCTACACGACCTAGCTATGTCTCTTGACTAAGTATATGCATAGCCTAGTTACCCTATTTTAATAAATGTAATACGCCAGATGTCTTTAAAAAAAATACCCATTTTATTATTTTGCAAAATGTGGAGGCCAAAGTGGACCTCCCTCACAACGATACGCGATGCCACTTAATCGTTGGCGCAAATCTCGCACATAAATCCACCGCGTTCATACCCGGTGTGGCGGTCCAGAACGTCGAGCGGTCCAGAACGTCGAGCGGTCCAGAACGTCGAAGGTTAGCGGTTCATGTCAAAGGTTAGCGGTTCATGGCAAAGGTTAGCGGTCCGACGGTCTGCAACGTCGAGCAGTCCAGAACGTCGTCCCACGTATGCACATGCGCGCTGAACTGGCGTAATCTCAGGTGGCCGATCAACTTTGACCCCGTGCCAGAATGTCGAAACTGAGTTCATGACCCCCGCGGCGACTGTACGTGTTACACAATAAATCATTTATGTGCGCTGTAGCGACGACCTACTTTTCGACCCCCTACGTTGCACACTACAGTTTACAGCGCGCACGTGTTCTTGCCATTTATCTGCACAACGACCACGATGATACATCCCAGACTGGCTAGCTGCGGGCCGTAGCGTCGCGCTAACCTTCGCTATGAACCGCTAACCTTTGACATGAACCGCTAACCTTCGACGTTCTGGACCGCTCGACGTTCTGGAACGCCACACCGGCACACGCACGGCGTGCCCACTGGCCACACTCCACGCACTGCTCACAGGTGTCGCCATTTCTACTGTTGGAATGTAATACACACACACACACACACACACACACACACACACACACACACACACACACACACACACACACACACACACACACACACACACACACACACACACACACACACACACACACACACACACACACACACACACACACACACACACACACACACACACACACACACACACACACACACACACACACACACACACACACACACACACACACACACACACACACACACACACACACACACACACACACACACACACACACACACACACACACACACACACACACACACACACACACACACACACACACACACACACACACACACACACACACACACAGACACACACACACACACACACACACACACACACACACACACACATATATATATATATATATATATATATATATATATATATATATATAGTGTTGCAGTCTTCAGTCTCTGTCTTCTTTGTCTTTTACGTTTTCTCAGGTTTTTTTTTACCCGCCCTTCCTCTAATTGTTTATGTGATTTCGGCAGCCATGTAAAGTTTTAACAAGATTTAACAATATTGCCACCTAGAGATTCAACTCTAGATGGCAGGTGGACTAGGAAGCCCTTTGGCTTATCGAGAGTCCAACCTATCTATCTAAGTATACCCCGTCCGTCTTAGGTATATGTCGATTTTATTTTTTAATATATTACCACTACTAGCACCTACACAATCAGCTGATAATCTGTTCCATTCGTTTACTGTTCTTTGTGAACATGAAAATTTTCTAATATCTAGTCTACACTGCTTCTTTGCTAATGTAACTCCATGTCCTCTAGTCCTTATCTCTTCCTTGACAGAAAAAAAAAATTCTGTCAATATTATCATACCTATTCAATATTTTAAACACCTCAATCTGATCTCCTCTCAATCTACTGGTTTCTAGAGTTGTTAATCCACATTCTTTTAGACCAATTCCATAACTAATATTCCTGTGTTTTGATATCATTTTGGTTGCTCTCCTTTGTACTCTTTCTAGCATATCAATATCCTTCTTGCTGATGCGAGCAACAATTACCTTCGAGTCACTGGAGCGTGTCTGTCTTCGATCACGTGCTTCCGTGTCCGTTAACCAAGGCACGATTTCCTCGAAGGTCGTCCATCGTAAACAGTACCGAGACTGAAGCTGACGAAGATATTGCTCACGGAGCTGGTCAACCGTGTTCTAACGGTCACAAGAAAGGCTCGACCAACCGCCGACGATTCTACGGTCCATTTTCACACCTGCTGGCCATCGGTCACGTGACTCACGTCGATATGATGCTCCACGCAGTTATATGTAGCACACACTGAATCGGTAAACACACTGACTTTGTGACGTACGTTTTCATACACATTTTGAATAATGGTGATGTTTTACATGCACAGGTCTGAAAAAAATTCAATTTTTTGTTCACTGCTGGTGGAAAAGTCCAAGAAAATATTCAGAAAATCGAATAATCGAAATATTCAGTGTAGAGAAAATATGGTCGGGTGTCTGTAACGTCTATTTGGTAATCATTGCTGGACCTGTGTTTTGTTTAGCTGATGTACTAAGGCTCAATCCGGGGGGGTTGGCTAACAGCCTACCTGCCTGGTTTCATTATTTACGGGGTAATCGGCGTGCCAGGTCACTGCGGGGAGGGTTGCGGGCCAGGTAACTGCGGGGAGGGTTGCGGGCCAGGTAACTGCGGGGAGGGCTGCGGGCCAGGTCACTGCGGGGAGGGTTGCGGGCCAGGTAACTGCGGGGAGGGCTGCGGGCCAGGTCACTGCGGGGAGGGCTGCGGGCCAGGTCACTGCGGGGAGGGTTGCGGGCCAGGTAACTGCGGGGAGGGTTGCGGGCCAGGTAACTGCGGGGAGGGTTGCGGGCCAGGTAACTGCGGGGAGGGTTGCGGGCCAGGTCACTGCGGGGAGGGTTGCGGGCCAGGTCACTGCGGGGAGGGTTGCGGGCCAGGTAACTGCGGGGAGGGTTGCGGGCCAGGTAACTGCGGGGAGGGTTGCGGGCCAGGTCACTGCGGGGAGGGTTGCGGGCCAGGTAACTGCGGGGAGGGTTGCGGGCCAGGTCACTGCGGGGAGGGCTGCGGGCCAGGTCACTGCGGGGAGGGTTGCGGGCCAGGTAACTGCGGGGAGGGTTGCGGGCCAGGTAACTGCGGGGAGGGTTGCGGGCCAGGTAACTGCGGGGAGGGTTGCGGGCCAGGTCACTGCGGGGAGGGTTGCGGGCCAGGTAACTGCGGGGAGGGTTGCGGGCCAGGTCACTGCGGGGAGGGCTGCGGGCCAGGTCACTGCGGGGAGGGTTGCGGGCCAGGTAACTGCGGGGAGGGTTGCGGGCCAGGTAACTGCGGGGAGGGTTGCGGGCCAGGTAACTGCGGGGAGGGTTGCGGGCCAGGTCACTGCGGGGAGGGTTGCGGGCCAGGTAACTGCGGGGAGGGTTGCGGGCCAGGTCACTGCGGGGAGGGTTGCGGGCCAGGTAACTGCGGGGAGGGTTGCGGGCCAGGTCACTGGGGGGCGGGCTGCGGGCCAGGTCACTGCGGGAGGGTTGCGGGCCAGGTAACTGCGGGGAGGGTTGCGGGCCAGGTAACTGCGGGGAGGGTTGCGGGCCAGGTAACTGCGGGGAGGGTTGCGGGCCAGGTAACTGCGGGGAGGGTTGCGGGCCAGGTAACTGCGGGGAGGGTTGCGGGCCAGGTAACTGCGGGGAGGGTTGCGGGCCAGGTAACTGCGGGGAGGGTTGCGGGCCAGGTCACTGCGGGGAGGGCTGCGGGCCAGGTCACTGCGGGGAGGGCTGCGGGCCAGGTCACTGCGGGGAGGGTTGCGGGCCAGGTAACTGCGGGGAGGGTTGCGGGCCAGGTAACTGCGGGGAGGGTTGCGGGCCAGGTAACTGCGGGGAGGGTTGCGGGCCAGGTAACTGCGGGGAGGGTTGCGGGCCAGGTAACTGCGGGGAGGGTTGCGGGCCAGGTCACTGCGGGGAGGGCTGCGGGCCAGGTAACTGCGGGGAGGGCTGCAGGCCAGGTAACTGCGGGGAGGGCTGCAGGTCACTGCATAGAGGGCTGCGGGCCAGATCACTGCGGGGAGGGCTGCAGGTCACTGCATAGAGGGCTGCGGGCCAGATCACTGCGGGGAGGGCTGCAGGTCACTGCATAGAGGGTTGCGGGCCAGATCACTGCGGGGAGGGTTGCGGGCCAGGTCACTGCGGGGAGGGCTGCAGGCCAGGTAACTGCGGGGAGGGCTGCAGGTCACTGCATAGAGGGCTGCGGGCCAGATCACTGCGGGGAGGGCTGCAGGTCACTGCATAGAGGGCTGCGGGCCAGATCACTGCGGGGAGGGCTGCAGGTCACTGCATAGAGGGTTGCGGGCCAGGTAACTGCGGGGAGGGTTGCGGGCCAGGTCACTGCGGGGAGGGCTGCAGGTCACTGCATAGAGGGTTGCGGGCCAGATCACTGCGGGGAGGGCTGCAGGCCAGATCACTGCGGGGCGGGCTGCGGGACATGTGACTATGGGGCGGACAGCGGGCCAGGTCGCTGCTGGGCGGGCT
>JAODUO010002447.1:15000-22701 GCA_025642075.2 Ridgeia piscesae
CAAGCACTGGTGACTTTATGTCACCCACTCGAACACACTGCGGGCGATTACTTAAGAAATTGAAAACCCAGTGAACAGTGCGGCTGGAAATTCTAGTTTCTGTAGTTTATCAATCATGACATGCCTTTGTATTGTGTTAAATGCTGAACTGAAATCTATAAATAAGATTCAAGCATAGTTACCAGCTGTCTCCATGTGTTCAAATAGTTTGTGTAGAAGGCAAGCTATTGCATCGTCAGTGCCTCTTCTGGAACGGTAAGCGAATTGATATGGGTCCAGTTGAGATTGAACATGTGGGAGAATGTGAGACAAAATCAGTCTTTCAAAACATTTCATGACGTTGGACGTTAGGGCCACAGGTCTGAAGTGGTTTAACTCTGACGGTGATGACATTTAGGGACGGGTACCACTACAGACGATTTCCAGATGGTTGGAATCACACATATATCCACAGACTGTTTAAACAGTGGCTGAAATACCGGACCTAACTCAATTGCACACTCTTTAAGTAAGCGGCCTGGAATGCCATCTGGACCAGGAGCTTTATTAGCCTTACACTTTTTGAGTTGATTTGTGACATCCACGGTAGAAATGTCAATATCACCTGGTACGGGTAAAGGGCCAGCAGCTAGGAGCGACTCACACTCAATAGAAAAATCATGGCTGTCAAATCTGTTATAAAACAAATTTAAGTCTGAAGGAAATTTCAATGGATCAGTAGTTGAAGGGACAGATAATCTGTCCAAACGACCTCACGCTCACGCTCACGCTCACGCTCACGCTCACGCTCACGCTCACGCTCACGCTCACGCTCACGCTCACGCTCACGCTCACGCTCACGCTCACGCTCACGCTCACGCTCACGCTCACGCTCACGCTCACGCTCACGCTCACGGTCACGCTCACGCTCACGTTCACGTTCACGTTCACGCTCACGCTCACGCTCACGCTCACGCTCACGCTCACGCTCACGCTCACCCTCACCCTCACGCTCACGCTCACGCTCACGCTCACGCTCACGCTCACGCTCACGCTCACGCTCACGCTCACGCTCACGCTCACGCTCACGCTCACGCTCACGCTCACGCTCACGCTCACGCTCACGCTCACCCCCCTCACCCTCACCCTCACGCTCACGCTCACCCTCACGCTCACGCTCACGCTCACGCTCACGCTCACGCTCACGCTCACGCTCACCCTCACCCTCACGCTCACGCTCACGCTCACGCTCACGCTCACGCTCACGCTCACGCTCACGCTCACGCTCACGCTCACGCTCAAACCTCACGGTCACGGTCACGGTCACGGTCACGGTCACGGTCACGGTCACGGTCACGGTCACGGTCACGGTCACGGTCACGGTCACGGTCACGGTCACGGTCACGGTCACGGTCACGGTCACGGTCACGGTCACGGTCACGGTCACGGTCACGGTCACGGTCACGGTCACGGTCACGGTCACGGTCACGGTCACGGTCACGGTCACGGTCACGGTCAAGCTCACGCTCACGCTCACGCTCACGCTCACGCTCACGCTCACGCTCACGCTCACGCTCACGCTCACGCTCACGCTCACGCTCACGCTCACGCTCACGCTCAACCTCACCCACAGGCTAATCCTCACGCTCAACCTCACGCTCACGCTCACGGTCACGCTCACGCTCACCCTCACCCTCACCCTCACCCTCACGCACACCCTCACCCTCACCCTTACGCTCACCCTCACCCTCAAGCTCATCCTCACCCTCACCCTCACCCTTACGCTCACCCTCACCCTCAAGCTCACGCTCTCTCTCACCATCACGTTCACCATCACGCTCACGCTCACCCTCCCGCTCACGCTCACCCGCACCCTCACCCTTACGCTCACCCTCCCGCTCACGCTCACCCTCACCCTCACTCTTACGCTCACCCTCACCCTCAAGCTCACGCTCTCTTTCACCCTCACGTTCACCATCACGCTCACGCTCACCCTCCCGCTCACGCTCACGCTCACCCTCACCCTCACCCTTACCCACACCCTCACCCTCACCCTCACCCTCACCCTCACCCTCACCCTTACGCTCACCCTCACCCTCACCCTCACCCTCAAGCTCACGCTCTCCATCACCTTCACGTTCCCCACACCCTCACGCTCACCCTCACGCTCACGCTCACCCTCACCCTCACGCTCACGCTCACGCTCACGCTCACGCTCACGCTCACGCTCACGCTCACGCTCACGCTCACGCTCACGCTCACGCTCACCTCACCCTCACGCTCACGCTCACGCTCACGCTCACGCTCACGCTCACGCTCACGCTCACGCTCACGCTCACGGTCACGCTCACCCTCACGTTCACGTTCACGTTCACGCTCACGCTCACGCTCACGCTCACGCTCACGCTCACGCTCACGCTCACGCTCACCCTCACCCTCACCCTCACGCTCACGCTCACGCTCACGCTCACGCTCACGCTCACGCTCACGCTCACGCTCACGCTCACGCTCACGCTCACGCTCACGCTCCCCTCACGCTCACGCTCACGCTCACGCTCACGCTCACGCTCACGCTCACGCTCACCCTCACCCTCACGCTCACGCTCACGCTCACGCTCACGCTCACGCTCACGCTCACGCTCACGCTCACGCTCACCCCTCCCTCACGTCACGCTCACGCTCACGCTCGTCGCTGCTCACGTTCACGCTGTCCGTCCGTCGTCGCAGGTCAAAGGTCAGTCACGGTCACGGTCACGGTCACGGTCACGGTCACGGTCACGGTCACGGTCACGGTCACGGTCACGGTCACGGTCACGGTCACGGTCACGGTCACGGTCACGGTCACGGTCACGGTCACGGTCACGGTCACGGTCACGGTCACGGTCACGGTCACGGTCACGGTCACGGTCACGGTCACGGTCACGGTCACGGTCACGGTCACGGTCACGGTCACGGTCACGGTCACGGTCAAGCTCACGCTCACGCTCACGTCACGCTCACGCTCACGCTCACGCTCACGCTCACGCTCACGCTCACGCTCACGCTCACGCTCACGCTCACGCTCACGCTCAACCTCACCCACAGGCTAATCCTCACGCTCAACCTCACGCTCACGCTCACGGTCACGCTCACGCTCACCCTCACCCTCACCCTCACCCTCACCCTCACGCACACCCTCACCCTCACCCTTACGCTCACCCTCACCCTCAACTCATCCTCACCCTCACCCTCACCCTTACGCTCACCCTCACCCTCAAGCTCACGCCCTCTCACCATCACGTTCACCATCACGCTCACGCTCACCCTCCCGCTCACGCTCACCCGCACCCTCACCCTTACGTCACCCTCCCGCTCACGCTCACCCTCACCCTCACTCTTACGCTCACCCTCACCCTCAAGCTCACGCCTTTTCACCCTCACGTTCCCATCACGCTCACGCTCACCCTCCCGCTCACGCTCACGCTCACCCTCACCCTCACCCTCACCCACACCCTCACCCTCACCCTCACCCTCACCCTCACCCTCACCCTTACGCTCACCCTCACCCTCACCCCCACCCTCAAGTCACGCTTCCATCACCTTTACTTTCCCCCACCCTCACGCTCACCCTCACGCTCACGCTCACCCCCCCCCCGCTCACGCTCACGCTCACGCTCACGCTCACGCTCACGCTCACGCTCACCCTCACGCTCACGCTCACGCTCACGCTCACGCTCACGCCACGCTCACCTACCCCCGCTCACGCTCACCCTCACCCTCACGCTCACGCACACCCCCCCCACAGGGTAACCCCCACGCTCACGCTCACCCTCACGCTCACGCTCACGCCACGCCCCCCCACGCTCACCCTCACGCTCACGCTCACGCTCACGCTCACCCTCACGCTCACCCTCACGCTCACGCTACGCTCCCCTCACGCTCACGCTCACGCTCACCCTCACGCTCACGCTCACGCTCACGCTCACGCTCACCTCCCCTCACGCTCACGCTCACGCTCACGCTCACGCTCACGCTCACGCTCACGCTCACGCTCACGCTCACGCTCACGCTCACGCTCACCTCACCCCCTCACGCTCCGCTCCGCTCCGCTCCGCTCCGCTCCGCTCACGCTCACGCTCACGCTCACGCTCACGCTCACGCTCACGCTCACGCTCACGCTCACCCTCACGCTCACGCTCACGCTCACGCTCACGCTCACGCTCACGCTCACGCTCACGCTCACGCTCACGCTCACGCTCACGCTCACGCTCACGCTCACGCTCACTTCGCTTCGCTTTACTTTATTGTCCTTAAAAAGGATATGCATTTTACAACTCATGATCACATCTAAAATATATGGGATGGGCTCAAAAAATGCAAATGCATTTCCAGATGTATCCACTACAAGAACAATTCAACCGGGTGACATCAATATGACTCATTTAGCATTCAACATTCTAATGGCCACAGGCACAAAACTCCTGCTATAGCGAGATGTTTTACATTTTATACTACGGTATCTCCTTTGAGACGGAAGTACATGGAAGAACGTAGAGAGCGGGTGATCAGACTCAGTAGCGACAGCTCGAGCTTTCTTCAAAATTGCATGGTCGATTATTTCGGAGAGCTTTGGTGTAGGTAAACCAATGATCTTGGCAGAAACATGTGAGATTTTCAGAAGCATGTTACGGTTTTTCACATAAAGAGCAGGGTAGTAACAAATGCTGCAGTAGGTTAAGAGAAGCTCAATTATGCTACGGTAAAGGCGTAGAGAAGTAGTGGATCAACACAGAAAGCTCGTAACTTTCAAAGAACGTGCAGTCGCTGCTGAGACTACTTTTGCACGGCTGTAACATGCTCTGTAAATGACAATTTTTCATCTAATGTAACACCGAGGTAATTGAATGAATCAACCTGTTCCACAGGTTCACCGTTGATGACAATAAGACTAATGACAGTTCTATTACGACGGAAGTCGATGCACATTTCTTTTGTTTTGGAAACATTCAGATGCAGAAAATTGTTACTGCACCAACTAGAGAAACGTACCATTGTAGAAAGATATGACTGGTATGAGGGCAAAATCATTCAAAAGAGCGAGCATGGCTGTATCATCAAACATCACAAATTGGGTAGATGAATCAACACTACGACAGTCATTTGTATACAAGGTGTACAAAATGGACTCAGAACACAACCCTGAGGCGCACCCCTGTGTTGCTAACAAGCACTGGTGACTTTATGTCACCCGCTCGAACACACTGCGGGCGATTACTTAAGAATTTGAAAACCCAGTGAACAAGTGCGGCGGCTGGAACGTCTAGTTTCTGTAGTTTATCAATCATGACATGCCTTTGTATTGTGTTAAATGCTGAACTGAAATCTATAAATAAGATTCAAGCATAGTTACCAGCTGTCTCCATGTGTTCAAATAGTTTGTGTAGAAGGTAAGCTATTGCATCGTCAGTGCCTCTTCTGGAGCGGTAAGCGAATTGATATGGGTCCAGTTGAGATTGAACATGTGGGAGAATGTGAGACAAAATCAGTCTTTCAAAACATTTCATGACGTTGGACGTTAGGGCCACAGGTCTGAAGTGGTTTAACTCTGACGGTGATGACATTTAGGGACGGGTACCACTACAGACGATTTCCAGATGGTTGGAATCACACATATATCCACAGACTGTTTAAACAGTGGCTGAAATACCGGACCTAACTCAATTGCACACTCTTTAAGTAAGCGGCCTGGAATGCCATCTGGACCAGGAGCTTTATTAGCCTTACACTTTTTGAGTTGATTTGTGACATCCACGGTAGAAATGTCAATATCACCTGGTACGGGTAAAGGGCCAGCAGCTAGGAGCGACTCACACTCAATAGAAAAATCATGGCTGTCAAATCTGTTATAAAACAAATTTAAGTCTGAAGGAAATTTCAATGGATCAGTAGTTGAAGGGACAGATAATCTGTCCAAACGACCTCACGCTCACGCTCACGCTCACGCTCACGCTCACGCTCACGCTCACGCTCACGCTCACGCTCACGCTCACGCTCACGTTCACGTGTCACGCTCACGCTCACGCTCACGTTCACGCTCACGCTCACGCTCACGCTCACGCTCACGCTCACGCTCACGCTCACGCTCACGCTCACGCTCACGCTCACGCTCACGCTCACGCGTCACGCTCACGCTCACGCTCACGCTCACGGTCACGCTCACCCTCACCGCTCACGCTCACGCTCACGCTCACGCTCACCCACGCTCACGCTCACGCTCACGCTCACGCTCACGCACTCACGCTCACGCTCACGCTCACGCTCACGCTCACGCTCACGCTCACGCTCACGCTCACCTCACGCTCACGCTCACGCTCACGCTCACGCTCACGCTCACGCTCACGCTCACGCTCACGCTCACGCTCACGTCACGCTCACGGTCACGGTCACGGTCACGGTCACGGTCACGGTCACGGTCACGGTCACGGTCACGGTCACGGTCACGGTCACGGTCACGGTCACGGTCACGGTCACGGTCACGGTCACGGTCACGGTCACGGTCACGGTCACGGTCACGGTCACGGTCACGCTCACGGTCACGCTCACGCTCACGCTCACGCTCACGCTCACGCTCACGCTCACGCTCACGCTCACGCTCACGCTCACGCTCACGCTCACGCTCACGCTCACGCTCACGCTCACGCTCACGCTCAACCTCACCCACAGGCTAATCCTCACGCTCAACCTCACGCTCACGCTCACGGTCACGCTCACCCTCACCCTCACCCTCACGCACACCCTCACCCTCACCCTTACGCTCACCCTCACCCTCAAGCTCATCCTCACCCTCACCCTCACCCTTACGCTCACCCTCACCCTCAAGCTCACGCTCTCTCTCACCCTCACGTTCACCATCACGCTCACGCTCACCCTCCCGCTCACGCTCACCCGCACCCTCACCCTTACGCTCACCCTCCCGCTCACGCTCACCCTCACCCTCACCCTCACCCTTACGCTCACCCTCACCCTCAAGCTCACGCTCTCTTTCACCCTCACGTTCACCATCACGCTCACGCTCACCCTCCCGCTCACGCTCACGCTCACCCTCACCCTCACCCTTACCCACACCCTCACCCTCACCCTCACCCTCACCCTCACCCTCACCCTTACGCTCACCCTCACCCTCACCCTCACCCTCAAGCTCACGCTCTCCATCACCTTCACGTTCCCCACACCCTCACGCTCACCCTCACGCTCACCCTCACCCTCACGCTCACGCTCACGCTCACGCTCACCCTCGCTCACGCTCACGCTCACGCTCACGCTCACGCTCACGCTCACGCTCACGCTCACGCTCACGCTCACGCTCACCCTCACCCTCACGCTCACCCTCACCCACGGCTACGCTCACGTCACGTCACCTCAAGCTCAGCTCAAACCCCCGCTCCCTCACCTCACCCTCCGCTCCCCCTCCCTCCCCGCTCACGCTCACGCTCACCCTCACCTCACGCTCACGCTCACGCTCACGTCAGCTCACCCTCACGTTCACGTTCACGTTTTCACGCTCACGCTCACGCTCACGCTCCGCTCCCTCACGGTCACGGTCACGGTCCGGTCACGGTCAGGTCACGGTCCGCTCACCCTCACCCTCACCCTCACGCTCACGCTCACGTCACGCTCGCTCCCTAGTACGCTAGCTCACCCCACCCTCACCCTCACGCCACGCCACCCCACCTCACGAGCCAC
>JAODUO010002448.1:0-10000 GCA_025642075.2 Ridgeia piscesae
GAGTTTGTTGTGGGTAACTGCATCAAGGTTATCAGCCAATATGTGTCAGGTGTTTTGGCAACTTCTTAGTGGCACATCTGAATACGGTGAGAAAGTCTTTGGGACTGTATCTGCTTAGTGCACTGAAGACGACCCAGCTAAGTCTCCTCCCTGACGCACAAGAAAGGGTAGAGTAAGCATAAGTGACACGTCTTGCAGCAAAGAGCGAGTGGTGTTAACTAAGATGCTGCACTTGTGTATTTTAATGTGTCACCTTTGGAGTGTTGTAAGTGTATCTCCTCCAAGGTGCCAAGATCCTGTTGCCCTTTTCTGTGGTCTGATTTACTTTTGTTTTTATAGATTTATTCTTCAATATGAGGTACTTGACTGCTAACCTCCAGTAACAGATGCCCTTGAGTTGTTAGATAATCAGTGAATATAAGGTAGCTTTCAGTGATACAACCATGCATGCACATTGTACATGTGACTCAATTACTGGTGTGTTGTCTGCAGGTGTTGGTTCTCGTGATGGTTGCTCCATTGTCGTACAATATCAAGCCGAGATCAGTCACCTGCAAACAATGCAGGAAGAGTGGGAGAAATTGAAAGGTAAACGTTTATGAATTAAGCATTTATTTAGAATATTTATTATGATGAATTCAACACACGAATTAATTTTTTTTAAACTAAGACATGAAAGGTAATTTTCGTTTCTTTTCTAAAAAAGCTGTTCTCTATTAATTGTTGGAAAGTGTGTGTGTGTGTGTGTGTGTGTGTGTGTGTGTGTGTGTGTGTGTGTGTGTGTGTGTGTGTGTGTGTGTGTGTGTGTGTGTGTGTGTGTGTGTGTGGGTGTGTGTGTGTGTGTGGGTGGGTGGGTGGGTGGGTGGGAGTGCATGCAAGTGTTAATGCAAACATGTTACATTTGGCAGGTGAATACAAAAGTTACAGTACTTTGTGTTAATAATATTACAAACAGATAACTAAAAAAAAGTGTAACTTTTTCAACTAAATATAGAGTAAAATGAAATTATTTCTGGTATACTTTATTTATCTAATGAACTTCTCTGTTCTTTTTAGAAGAGTTCACGAGAAACTTCTACTGAAAGCTCCACCACAATCGAGGTTGAGCCTCAGGATTCTGTGAGTAAATTAGAATAGTAATAACTAGTGTATTTATTAGACTCATTATTGCAATTAGGAACATAATGACAATGTTTAGTCCTTCTATTATGAGGACTGTTGAACTTCTCTGCATGGTTGTCCTGACTACGTGAACAATGTTGATATTCTGTGAACTCAAGTAATCTTCTGTATGGACCAAATTGGTGGTCAGTGTAGACCATGTTTTCTTTCTAATGGACCATTGTGACCTTATGTGTGAGGCGTGTTTGTTCTTGTCCAAAAAATGTACATTGTTGTTTTTACTGTACATTCACGACGTCGCGGAAGCAGTGACTTCGCAAATGCGCATGTTTGCTGACGACAGTATTATTTACCATCAGACACACACTCCCGCTGACCATATCGCACTCGCGTCTGACCTGAACACACTTCCCTATTGGGCAAAGACATGGCAGATGGATTGTAATGTGTCAAAGTGTGCCGTCTTATCAGTTGCTACCAAGAGGCACATATCGGCCTATGATTACTTCACTGGGAGCCAGCAAATACCATGGACTGACAACCAGGACTACCTCGGGGTTACCATCAACACAAAGTTATCGTGGCAACCACATATCAACAAAGTGCAGAACAAAGTTAGCAAGACAATTGGCCTACTCAAAAGAACACTGCATGCGGCGCCACAGCAAGTGAGACAAACAGCACACGAGGTACTCGTACGACCAATGCTCGAGTTTGCCACATGCGCCTGGACACCTCACACAAAGACAGGCATTCAGACAATAGAGCGCATACAAAGATCCTCTGCACGGTTTCTCATCGGTGATTACCGCAGAACTTCATGTGTCAGTGATATGTGCACTAACCTAATGTGGAACTCGTTGTACACACGAAGGCGCATAAGAGATGCCACTATGTTTTTTTTTTATTCACCACGGACTAATTCGCATCAGCTTGCCTGTCATAATCATCACAGCAGATGCGCGCACCAGACGCCAACACAAGCACAAACTACGAACCCTACCAGCCACTAGCACGTCCTACTAGCAGTCATTCTACGTACGCTGTATTCCACTGGAACACACTTTTTCGAAGAAGCTGTCACCGCATCTACTGCAGAAGTGTGCCAGAGAGCCGCCATCCCAGTCATTCAGTCATTGACATTATGGTATATTGTTTTAGTGTTAGTCGTGCACTGCCTGCTTTTTATTTAATATACTAATAATTGTATTGATCTATTTATTCTAATATTTTAGTAACTTATTATTTTTAGCTCACAGTGTCATGTATTTTACATTGCATGACCGTGAAATGTTATGTACAAATAATTTATTTATCTATTTATTATATTTATTTTATTAGTTTATTCATCATTTTAATGTACATTTAATATACAATTAATAGTATTTATCTATTTTTACAACTGCAGGATAGTGAAACATCACTTTTTAGAAGTAAATTCTTGAAGTCTGGAAAAGGATAATCGACCAATCTGTCTGGTGTTTTGGCAATTGTTTGTGTGAGTGAGTCAGCCAGGTCTTTGCGCCTGTGTCTGCTTGCTACAGTTGTATATGTTAATCCATACAACATACGTGTATTCTCTGGTATATTCCATTACAGTTTGGCCTGAAGACATTCTACAGACGTCATGAGAAGGTGATAGGACAGACCATCCTCCAGCGAGACTTGAGTGTGAAGGAACTGGCTGCAATTGAAGAGAGTCTGGACCTCGACACAGACAGGAAGCACTTCAAGAGGAGAATGCAGATGGAGAGACAGTCAGAAGATAAAGTTAAAAAACATGTGAACAGTGATTACTTGAATAACACAGAGTAACACTGTAGGTGTAGATGTGTGAAAGAGAACTGAAGTGGTGTGGACTTGATTAAGTAACTATATTAGCCATAACATCATGATGATAACCTACAACCATTTAAGAACAATATTAAAATGTCTACATGTGTTAAAATACTGTAATGGCTGTGCGTAATCATGACACCTAAAATAACTGCAAGGCCAACTGTTAAAAAGTAGGGAAAATAATTAACAGACATCCCAATGTGGATATTTATGAATATGATCACGTACATAAACTATTTAATTTTGTATATTTAAAGGGCATCTGAACACATGCAGTGTCAGCACTCTAAATGCATAGAGTCTTTGCAGTAGTAGATACCAATGTTTAAAGTTGCGCTAAGTACGTGAATTAAATTACCTAGATCAGTAGTTTAGTTCTCTGTTTTGTTGTATTAACAACGCTCCTGTTGTGTACCAAAAGATGTGTGATGGCAAATGTATATTAGAGCATTCCTGTTATAAATCGCACATGTTCATAGTAGCACAGTGGCACCATAGCTAGAGCTTCGGACTTGACTAAGAGAAACAGGGCTCAGATCCTGTGTTGCTCTATTAAACCTTGGGCAAACTTGGTTTTCACTCTACATTGCTCCAGTTCATTCCGCTCAGAATGAGTACTTGGCTATAGACAGTGGTGGATATTTGTGTGCGAATAATCCTTGAGCATTGATTGCGCTGTGGCTGGATACTTTCCAGAGAAGTCAGCATGGTGTTCTGTAGAATAGATCTTCTAGGAAGTAAGGTGTAAGGCACCTTAAGCAATCTTGAGGATTGGATACTGCACTGTATAAGAACTTATGTTTAGCTTTTGTTCCTTTTAAACTTTCTGTTGTTGTTCCAGGCAGTGACATGTACAAGTTTGTAATCGTAATTTTATGGAAGGCTTATGGTATTTATCTGTGTAGAACTGCTATGCGTATGAGAGGTTCATGAAAATAAGCTATTTTCATGAAGGATGTAAATATGCCAGTCACACCCAACGGGGCACTGGCACTGCTCTAAGTCTAACTGGCCTAGTCGCAGTTTTTTTTGGGTAACATTATATACATTTTTTAACAAACAATGTAAATATTTTATTTAAATGTATATATTTTATTTAATATGTTTAATGAGTGTGGATACTTTAAATAACTATTGAGTTAGATGGCAAAACATGTAATTTAAAGGGACACAACATCTTTGTGGCTTTTTAGTTGTATTACAAAATCATTATACAGTATACATTATACCTATTATAGCATACTGACTGTCCAAAGATGCTTTCATGCCCCATTTTGGTGTTTGAAATAAAAATGGTAAGTGCTCTTAAGCATCGTTAACATCGACCATGAGACATTTTCGAAATCCGAGACGGAAATGCATGATCACATGATACGTTATCACATGAACACAAGTTGCCGGCTTGCATATTTGTTGTCATTCAATCTAATGGTGGGTAAGAGAAAGTTTCGTCTGGTAGTACTATCATCTGCGTCAAAGAAAGCGAAAAAGGACCGTGACAAATTTAGGGCAAGTTCTGGTTGGAACTAAGTTTTTCAATTTGTTTACATCTTGTGCCTATACACTATAGTGACTGTAGTGGAGCCTGGCATCACATCATTAATGATGGTTCCTCGTGACAGTCGTGTCAACTGTTGTTTATGTGACAGTGGTCAAGGCATTTTAAAATGTTGCCTTATTGTATTTTCATAAATACTTAAAACCATCCATAATATTACTTAAGATCTACACTGTGAAAATACAGAATTGTTATGAAGTTGTTATTTTTTATTAAAATAAAGACCTGTGATAACAGAAATGTGTTGTTGGAAATAGTGCTGGTTCGATACCAGGTTTTGTTCGATACCGATCGATACCTGAATTTTGTTCGATACTTGATACTTACGTTGTACATCTAATATTCACATAGAACACAGTTCCCAGTAGAAGCACAGTATACAACAGAAGTAGTGCTGGTTTGATACCAGAATTATTCGATATGGATCGATATATTGCTGGTTCTATCCCTGAAATCTTCGATGACAAATACATTAATTAATTGCATTGAATTAAAGTTGATCATCACATTTCGTCAAATTCGATGTATTTCCCCCGCAATCTTTGGGGCGCTTTTGGCATAGCAGACACTCTTTGTTGGAAAACTGCCAAATTAGCGCTGAACGTTGCGACTTGTTGTCGTTCGTCTTGTTTGAGGGCGTCGTATACGGCAAACGGTGGCGGCACCAAACAGCAAAACAGTGCCACCAAATGGAACCCGGATAAACAAATCTTGCGCATCGCGCTCGAATAATTATTTATATTAATAATATTATTATTAAATTATTTTCATAAATACTAGTGCGTGCAATAAACACTCTATAAAAATACTATAGGATGTGTGTTTTTGTACGCATAACCGTAAGTAAAGTAGGGAGACAGACGGCATGGTAGTGCCACCAAACGAGAGAGTCATGAACCTTCGTTTGGATAACCGAAGCTAAGCGAAGTATGAACTAGGCTAAGTCTAAGATCGCGCACATAAAACAGTTATTATACAGATTAACTCTACAATAAACACATTTTCCAAAAATAGATTGCCATAGTTAGTTCAGATGTAAAGCTACATTTGCAACATTTCTCATGCTTACATGGAATAAGTGAAAAACACACCAACTACTAAAAATCGTGCATATAACAAAGGCATACATGTAAAGGTCTTCCCAAATACATTTTCAGCTGAACATGGTAAACAGTATTGTTTTTTCTAAGCGAATGGTAAAACTATGTGTGCATTATTCAGTTATACATTACCCAAGAATTCTTGTGAATAGTATTTATGTTGAGATATGAACCTTGTCATGTTGGATACAGCTAAATTCCATTCAGAGTGAATTGTGTGTATACTCATTACACTGTATTCCCATTCAGTGCAATCAGTTTGTTACAAGAAAGAAAATACTGTAGTGTCCTTTTTATTTAAAACAGTTACAGTGTATTGACAAATGTGTTATTTTAAGTAAGTTTGTTTAACAAATTCACATATACAGGATAAATTGTTTGCTATATCTGTCAGGGCAATGTCCAGATACATTATTGTATGTGTACTTGGTTACATACACTTGCTATAAATGTAACTGATTAATATTTTGAAATTATTCTATACTGTAAATGATTTTTTCATTAATTTGAAAAATAATAATCAGTTAGTTTTCTAGTATGACATACGTTATATAAGCTGTGTTTTATATAAATGAAAATTGTAAACTCCATCCCTCCCTCCCTCCCTCCCTCCCTCCCCCCCCTCCCCCCCTCCCCCTCCCTCCCTCCCTCCCTCCCCTCCTCCCTCCCTCCCCCTCCCTCCCTCCCCTCCCCCCCTCCCTCCCTCCCTCCCCTCCCCTCCCCCTCCCTCCCTCCCTCCCTCCCCCTCCCCCCCTCCCTCCCCTCCCTCCCCCTCCCTCCCTCCCCCTCCCTCCCTCCCTCCCCTCCCTCCTCCCTCCCTCCCTCCCTCCCTCCCCTCCCTCCCTCCCTCCCCCCCTCCCTCCCTCCATCCCTCCCTCCCGAAATAACATATGTATATTTAAATTGTCATCCAAACTGTTACGAACCTCAGCCGACTGTAACAGCACGATACATATCGTAACATATGTTTTATTGTTATCGACTCTCACACGTGGACATTCTGTTAGTCGCATGCTTTACGCCATGCTAATGCTTAATGTATCTGCTGCACACTATAATTGTCTGTTAGAAAGCAAATAATGTGTCGTATTTCTAAAGTGTATTGAAAATCAAAACGCATATTAATAAAATATCGTGATGTGTAAATTGTAATACATTTTTTAATGAAATGGTATCGATGCTTATTTGGCGTAGACAGAGGGCTACCGAACGGTTTATGGTACACTCGTTTTAAAGGGTAGACAGTAGACTACCCAACGGTTTATGGTACACTCGTTTTAATGGGTAGACAGTGGCTACCCAACGGTTCATGGCGTGGCTATGAATAGTTATGTCTTGTAAATACGCACTGATACCGCATTTACAGGATCGCGCAATTTCGAAAAATTATCAAACCCCATAGACTGTGTTTGAGCGTCGATGTAGATGGACCTACATCTTCTGACGACTCCACATCACACCCCAGGTCGGCGGGAAGACAACATATGAGACACATATGCACACACACACACACACGCACGCACGCACGCACGCACGTACACACACGTACACACACACAAACACACACATATATACACACACAAACACACACATACACACATACACACACAAACACACACACACACATACACACACATAACACACATACACACAGACACACCCACCCCACACACACACACACTACCACACACACACACACACACACCACACACACCCACACACACACACACACACACACACACACACACACACACACACACACACACACACACACACACACACACACACACACACACACACACACACACACACACACACACACACACACACACACACACACACTTTGTGTGGTCTGAAACATAGACGCGCAACCATTGACAACCTTTTGTGGAACAGAGCAATTTTGTATCTTACTTATTTCACGGTGACCTGGTTGGTCCTACACCACTCCCATAGTGCATCATGAGTAGTCACACGTCAGAGCTCGCTCGCACGCACCGGAAGGCAGTAAACTAATATTTCAATATCACGACGATACATTCATCCATTTTGTGAAGTGTGTGAAATTAGCAGGCACAATTAAGGACATTGAAACTGCCTGACGTCGTCAGATGTCACAGTTCGAACAATCATCAGTCGACACCGTTGTCCTGGTTCGACGTTACGACCTTACCTACTACACCAGCGTCACACACTTTAATTAGTAGAAAATGACATTTCGTAAAATATATCACAAGGCCGTAAACTATTGAAATTATGTCAGTACGCAACCATTACAATAATTAAAAGAAAACGCAAATTATGGAAATTCATAATTTTACGGTGAACGTATTTGAAATACATAATATGCAGTGCTCACATCGGATCGAGGAAATCGACACAAACGTGAGCCCAAAGGCACAGAAAATACGAAACATGGACAAAGACCTTGCCAATAAACTTGATATTGTAGACAACTTGAGTGAGTGAATGTCCATCACGGCAGGCAACAGTATAACACAATATATGTGTGTGTGTGTGTGTGTGTGTGTGTGTGTGTGTGTGTGTGTGTGTGTGTGTGTGTGTGTGTGTGTGTGTGTGTGTGTGTGTAGTGTGTGTGTGTGAATGTGTGTTGTGTGTGTGATTGATGTGTGTGTGTGTGTGTGTGTGTGTGTGTGTGTGTGTGTGTGTGTGTGTGTGTGTGTGTGTGTTGTGTGTGTGTGTGTGTGTGTGTGTGTGTGTGTGTGTGTTGTGTGTGTGTGTGTGTGTGTGTGTTGTGTGTGTGTGTGTGTGTCAGTATGTGTGCCACTGTGTGTATGTGTGCGTGTATTTGCATGAGTGTTTCAGAGTGCGAAAGCGTGAATATACCTTATACCTTTTCATATTTAGTTTTTTTTAATAAAAATTGTTATGTCATACCTTTAGTAGTTCAAGTTCATCTTATTGGAATGGTTTCCTTAAGTGCGCAGAAGTCAGTACGACGAGTCACATTTCGTGTTGGCGTATTATTAATAACTCATTTACAACGAGTTTACAGTTACACGACACCATTATCTTAAACGCGCGTCATTCACAGACACCTCCTGTTGTCGTGTTAATGATTCATTCACATTAATAATAAGAGTAAGCAAGAGGTGTGGAGTTTTCTGACCTTTGTCGTTATTTGTTGAATCGAACATATTATCGAACCCAAGCATATTTTACAATTAAAACATGACTGAAGTTGAGCAACGTTAATTCAGACACAGAAAAATTATGCAACGTGGTCTTCAAGTCATCACAAGTATACTGCTAAAATGTGACATTTCACTGTCCTTCCTTGTGTAAAGACACTGGTAAAATAAAAAACAAGTTAAGAAATAAATATGACAAGTAGATGAACACAATTAATTGAACATTAAATGTGTCTGTCCTGCTGTGTGTTTCGTCACTGAGAGGTAAAATGATAAAATAAGTTAATAAAATAAATATAATAAATTAAAATCCATTGTCCTGCAACGACAGGAGAAGAATCGACCTGTGCACTTAGTAAAACTTATGTTCCGCTGTTCACAGCAATACATCATTGTTATTTAACTGAAGGTGTATAAGATGCACACATCTTGTTAACTATGGAATAACACATGCTGATAATTAATTACTCTATACGAAGGTGGGCGATAACAGGCAAACACATACGAGCACAGAATCCAGCATAATTAGATTTAAATTATCAGCCAAACAGTTACGAACATCAACCGACTGTAACAGCAAGACATATATCATAAGATATGTTTCATTTTATCGACTCCCACACGTGGACATTCTGTTGCCTACATAATAGTCGCATGTTTTATGCCATTTTAAAGCTTAACGTATCTGCTGAACACTAACATTTTCTGCTAGACAAAACATAATTTGTCGTATTTTTTTAAATGTATTGAAAAGCAAAACGCATATCGATAAAACATCGATGACTAAGTGTAAATTATATGAAAATTTTAATGAAATTATATCGTTGCTTTTTGGGCATGTAGTGCGGTAGCCCAAGTAATGTTAGACGTTATGTTGATAGTCGTTTGCCAAACAATGCAAACACACATCCATTACTCACTCTGATCTGAATTCGAGACATAAGCTGATCTTCTCGTCTTCCGTATAGAGCAGCTTCTCTCGCTGGGCACCAGGGGAGCCACCGGTACGTCCACTACTAAGTGTGCCTGCAAGAATTGGTTGTCGTACAATATGTGTATCATATCCTGTCCGATCTGTATGTTTATCATGTGTCAATGTTTGCTGTACAGTAATAACATAGCATACACTAAAAATTCGCGCTATAAAATACATATAATAATAAAACCATATCTTGTATTGTTAGTTATGATCTATACCAAAAAATTTGCACATGCACGCACGCACGCAC